>PITA01005549.1:57685-109470 GCA_004023965.1 Spilogale gracilis | reverse complement strand
AGATGTGGTCCATATATACAATGGAAATCTACGCCTACATCAAAAAGGACAAATATCCAATTTTTGTAGCAACATGGACTGGACTGGAGGAGATTAGGCTGAGTGAAATAAGCCAGGAAGAGAGGGTCAAGTATCACATGGTTTCACTTACTTGCGATGCATGAGTGGTACCCTGGAGAACAGTGGGAGAAGGAAAGGAGATGGGAACTAAGGTAATCTAGGGAGGGAAACGAAACAACAGAGACTTTGGACACAGAAACAAACTGAGGGACTTGGAGGGAGGGGTTGGGGGGATGGAGAACCTGGTGGTGGGTACTGGGGGCGCCTAGAGCGTGGAGCACTGGGTGTTGGGAATGGGAATAAATAAATAAATAAATAAATAAATAAATAAATAAATAAATAAATAAATAAATAAAAAAGACTGAGCCACCCAAGCACCCCTAACTTTTATTTTTATTAAAGAGTTTATTTTTTTAAATATTTTTAAAAATGTATTTACTTGACAGAGAGAGAGCACAAGTAGGCAGCGTGGCAAGCAGAGGGAGAGGGAGAAGCTGACTCCCCACTGAGCAGGGAATCTGACATGGGGCTCCATCCCAGGACCCTGGGATCATGACCTGAGCTGAAGACGGATGCTTAACTGACTAAGCCACCCAGGTGCCCCAACATTTTATTCTTAAGTAATCTCTACACTTAACATGGGGTTCGAACTTACAACCCTGAGATCAAGAGTCACATGCTCCATGACCTATCCAGACAGGCACCCCTTAAATTTTCTTAAAAAGAAAAAAAAAACCCAACCAAACCTCTTCTAACTACCTCTTACCTTTAGGAGAAATCCAAATCCGATATTCCTGGCATTGGAAAACCCTTCACAATCTGGCCCCATCTACTACTTCATACTAATTTTTTGTCACTTCCTACATATCCAGTACTCCACTCTCAATTAATTTTTCAGTGTTCTACAAATGCACCAGGTTTCAGCATATTTATTTAGGTCAATGATTAGATAGGCCCACAAAGTTCTACTTAACCTAAAAACACATTATGTGTTAGTCCTGTTTATTCTAAAACGTATTTGGTATTCTAAAGCTTCTTGAAAGAGCACAGTAAATTGTCTTCTCCATTACCTTGCTAATTGCCCAGACAACCTCCCATATAATGCCTTCTGGCTACACCACTACAACACACTGCCCTTGCAAAGAATTCCAATAAGATCACGGTAAAATATTAAAGAGAGGGGTGCCTGGCTGGCACAGTAGGAAGAGCATGTAATTCTTTTTTTTTTTTTTTTTAAGATTTTATTTATTTATTTGACAGAGTTCACAAGTAGGCAGAGAGGCAGGCAGAGAGAGAGGAGGAAGCAGGCTCCCCGCTGAGCAGAGAGCCAGAGGCGGGCCTCTATCTCAGGACCCTGAGATCATGACCTGAGCTGAAGGCAGAGGCTTTAACCCACTGAGCCATCCAGGCGCCCAGGGCATATAACTCCTGATCTTGGGGTTGTGGGCTCTAGCCCCTTGTTGGGTGTAGAGATTACTTAAATATATAAAACTTTAAAATAAATAAGTCAATTTGCTTTAAAAATGTAATAAAGAGAACAAAACCAACTTTGTTCTCAATTTTATAAATTTTATAGTATAATCTCAATTTTGTAAAAATACACAGAGCAGAAAGGGTATTTATGTCCAGGAAAAGAAAAAAGAACAAGAAGGAAATCTATTAAAATGTCAACTATGTGTATTCCCCACTGGTGGATTTTATGCAATATTTCCCTATTTTTTCTACTTTCTTATATTTACTTTATTAAAATAATGAAATGTAACCTACATACAAAAATGTATCTCGTGTCTATGTACTTTCTATTTTATTAATTTGTATTATTAGTTTATATTATTTATTTATTTTAAAAATTAGTATTATTATTATTTTTTAAAGATTTTATTTATTTGACAGAGAGAAACACAGCCAGAGAGGGAACATAAGCGGGGGGAGTGAGAGAGGGAGAAGCAGGCTTCCTGCTGAGCAGGGAGCCCGATGTGGGACTCGATCCCAGGTCTCCGGGATCATGACCTGAGCCAAAGGCAGTCGCTTAACCAACTGAGCCACCCAGGCACCCCTTAAAAATTATTTTTAAGTAGGTTCCGTGCCCAGCAGGAGCCCAGTGTGGGGCTTGAACTCACTACCCTATGATCAAGACCTGAGATGAGATCAAGAGTCAGACACCTAATTGCCTGAGACACCCAGATGCCCCTGTACTTTCTATTTTAAAGCCCACCCCCCAAAGGGCAAATACAGTGTGACTGATTTAAGTCAATAAAACAGAAACTTATGGAAGTTTTCCACATGCAACATCCATGACCATGACCCTCAATCTTCTCCCCAGAAGTAGCGCCTAATTCCTGATAATCAAGTCCTTGTTTTTCACATTTCTTTGTTTTTCTTTTACCCATTGGTATGCATCCTGGATTTGAGTATTAGCTGAGCAGAATCATGCTGTTTGGGTTCTCTCTCACATACCTTGCTCTTTCTTTTCTGTTGCTCAGTGTTTTGTTTTTGATATTTCATCTATGTCACAGTGTATAGCTGTGTCTTTTCATGGCTAAAGCATATTCATTCTGTTGAAAAAATATGCCACAATATGTATTTCCATTTTACTATAGATGCACTTTATAGTTTTCCTTTGGGGGCGTTACAAGACATGTTGCCATGAACATTCTTTTTATTTTTAAAGATTTTATTTATTTGATAGAGAGAGACACAGTGAGAGGGAATACAAGCAGGGGGAGTGGGAAAGGAAGAAACAGGTTTCCCGCCAAGCAGGGAGCCCGACATGGGGCTCGATTCCAGGACCCTGGGATCATGACCTGAGCCAAAAGCAGATGCCCAGTGACTGAGCCAGCCAAGTGCCCTGCCATGCACATTCTTAAACATTTATCTCGTTTACAAAATGCATGTACTAGTTTTTCCCGCGTGTATACATAAAAGAAGTGTTGGCTTCAGGCTCTACATGTCTTCAACTTTATTAGGTAATGCCAAACTGTTTTCCAAAGCATTTCTACCAATTTATAATCCCATCAGCAGTGTATGAGACTTCCTATGTTCCACTCTATTATCACAATATCATATTGTCATATTTTTGGATGCATAATTGGCATTCTTTGAAAAAGCGGCAAATTAATATTTTTGCCAATTTGGAGGGTTTGTAGTGGTATCCCACTGTGACTTTAATTTGTATTTCTCTGATTGCTAATGACTTTAATGACTGTTTAGTATGTTAATATTTAAAAATAAAAACAGAAAGTGAAATTTAAGTAAATATACCATTCACAACACCAGCAAAAATCTATCATATTTTTTCCTTTTTCCTGGAAGTTCACAGACCTTGGGACACTTTAATTTTATTTACCTACCTCTTCATTTCTATTCAGGATGATTATATCTTCCAGTTTCCCCAGCGAAGCCCTTGTTTACATCTGCTGTCCCTGTGTCATAATTAGTATCTCCTCCTTTCAGTCTTAAACTGTCCTGGGTTGTATATACAATAATCTGGTCATTCCATGCATATGTTTTTGTTTTGTATTATTTTTATTCTCTTTATTTCTGTCTCTCTGTCCCTCTCACTCTCCATGTGTGTGTATGTATACACATATACTGAATGTTTTGTGTTCTCCCACAATTCATAAGTGGAAGCCTGAATGCCCCAGGATGATGGTATTAGGAGATGGCACCTTTACTTCTGTCCAGAGAATTCTCTTTAGTATTTACTTTAGTGCAGGTCTTCCAGAAGCTCATTTTTTCAGTTTTTGTCTTTAATCTTGAAAAATATTTTCAGTGGTTATAGAATTTTAGGTTGGCCATTATTTTATTTCAGCACATTGGAAAGTTCTGCTTCCTAGGTTTTTGTTTGTTTGTTGAAAGTTCACCTGTCAGTCTAGCCATTACTCCTTTGAAATGGTCTATCTCTTTTTCTTTGCTGCTTTTCAGATTTTCTCTTTGTCTTTTTTGGTTTTCTGGAGTTTTCCTATGATGTGACTGCTTTGAATTTCTTTCCATTTATCTTTCTTAGGCTTCATCAAGCGTTTAGAATCTTTGGGTTATTATCTTTCAACAGATCTGAAAGACTTTCAACCAATATCTCTTTAATATTTTTTTAGGAAAAAAAATTTTAATTAACATATATTATTTATTTCAGGGGTACAGGTCTGTGATTCATCAGTCTTACATAACACCCAGCACTCACAACACATATCCTCCCCAATGTCCATCACCTGGCCACCCCATCCCTCACCCACCTCTTGTCCAGCAACCTTCAGTTTGTTTCCCAAGATTAAGAGTCTCTTATGGTTTGTCTCCCTCTCTGGTTTCATCTTGTTTCATTTTTTCCTCTCTTCCCCTATGATCCTCTTCCTTGTTTCTTAAATTCCGCATATCGGTGAGATAATATGCTAATTGTCTTTCTCTGATTGACTTATTTCTCTTAGTATAATACCCTCTAGTTTCATCCACATTGTTGCAAATGGCAAGATCTCATTTTTGATGGCTGTGTAATATTCCATTATATATACCAGTATCTCTATAAATAATACCTTTAGCCCATTCTTTTTTCTTTCCTTCAAAAGCTATAACTAAATGTATGGGATCTTCTTACTCTGTCCTCCATCTCTCTTAAAGTTTCTTCTATATTTTCTATCTTTTTGTCTGTCTGTTCTAAATTCTGGGTAAATTCTTATGATGTTTCTTCTAACCCAGGAGTTGGCAAACTTTTTCTGAAAAGGGTTGAAGAGTAAATATTTTAGACTTAATAGGCCATGCAGGGTCTGTCACAACTTCTCCACTCTGCTGTCTTAGCACAAAAGCAGCCATAGACTATAAGTAAAGATACAGGTATGGCTGTGTCACAGTAAAACTTTATTTATAAAAACAGGCAGGCCAGATTTTACCCACAGACCATAGTTTGCCAACCCCTGTTCTATCCAGTAAGTCTTTTTTTCACATTGTCCAATTATTGTCCAACTTCAGCTTTTAATTTCAGTTACTATATTTTCCATTTCTAGAGGCTTTTTAAATTATCTGATACTCATTTTTTTTAAAGATTTTATTTATTTATCTGACAGAGAGAAACACAGCCAGAGAGGGAACACAAGCAGGGGGAGTGAGAGAGGGAGAAGCAGGCTTCCCGCCGAGCAGGGAGCCCAATGTGGGACTCAATCCTGGGTCTCCGGGATCATGAGCTGAGCCGAAGGCAGTCGCTTAACCAACTGAGCCACCCAGGCACCCCTGATACTCATTTTTTAATGACCTCTTTTTTTCTGGAGATAATTTTAAATTTATGGGGGTTTTTTTGTTTTGTTTTTGTTTTTTTTTAAAGGATTTTATTTATTTGACAGAGAGAAACACAGCCAGAGGGGGAACACAAGCAGGGGGAATGACAGAGGGAGAAGCAGGCTTCCCGCCGAGCAGGGAGCCTGATGTGGGGCTCGATCCTGGGTCTCTGGGATCATGACCTGAGCCGAAGGCAGTTGCTTAACCAACTGAGCCACCCAGGCGCCCCTATGGGTTTTTTTTTTAAGGAAAGTAAGCACTGGTTTGTTTGTTTGTTTGTTTGTTTAATATGCATTAGATGACCACAACATCTAAAGTTGGTTTCTGCTTTTTTTTGTTCATGATGCCTTATTTTCTTGTGTTCTTGACTGTTTTTGACTGGACATTGGCTGGTGTCCCTGAACATTTATATGTCAGGATTCCCTGACAGTCTAAGATGACAGAAACTCCTCTAGTGAGAATTTGCTTTTCTTCTGTCTGGGGCTTAAGGGCATTAGGAGTCTAGTATCTGATGGCCATAAACTATATTTATGACTCAAGGTTTTTGTGGACAGCCCAGTGATGTGAATTTGGGCTGTAATTCCCTGCATGGATTAACCTGTGGATTAAACTTCCTTATCAAGTTTTCTGCTTTTTCCCCTCCTACTCTTTCTGAGCCAAGGCAAGCATCACTACAGGGTCCTGGAGGTAAAAGCAGTGGCAGGTTTACTGTGGGTTCACTTTTGTCCCAGTTTAATGTGGCCAAGGTCTCCTACTGGACTCTTCACCTTTGGCTTGCACAAAATGAAAGTCTGATTCTGCAACTTAATGTTTTGCAGAATGCTTTTTGCTTAGGGCAAAAGCAGCAAAAAGTGCCCTGTTTATTCCCCCTCGTTATTTGATTCCTCTTAAATTTTCAGCTGATTCTGGGGCACCTGGGTGGCTCAGTTGGTTGGGCATCTGACTCTTGATTTCCACTCAGGTCATGATCTCAGGGTTGTGAGATTCAGCCTGGCATTGAATGGCTCTGTGCTCAATCTGTTAGAGAGTCTCTCTCCCTCTCTCTGTGCCCCTTCCCCACCATGCTCTTTGTCTCTCAAATAACTAAATAAACAAATCTTTTTTCTTTCTTTTTCTTTCTTTTTTTAAAAAAATGTATTTATTTATTTGAGAGAAAGAGAGCAGAGTGAGACATAGAGAGAGAGAGAGAGAGAGAGAGAGAGCATAAGTCGGAGAGGAGGAAAAGGAAGAGGGAGACACAGACGTCCCACTGAGCAGGGAGCTGGACGTGGCCCTAATCCTAGGACCCTGATATCATGACCCAAGCTGAAGGCAGACACCCAACCGACTAAGCCACCCAGGCGCCCCAGTAAACAAATCTTAAATTTTTTTTTCCACCTGATTCTTACAATCTTATCAGCTTTTTGATTTTTTTAAAAAAGTTTTATTTATTTAAGTAATCTCTATACCCACTGTGGGGCTCAAACTCATTACCACAAGATCAAGAGTCTCAAGAGTCAAAAGCTCTTCCAACTGAGCCAGCCAGATGCCCCAGCATTTTGATGTTTTTACAAAGTTTTTTGTTTGTATGAATTTTATTTTATTTTATTTTATTTTAAATATTTTATTCATTTATTTGACACAGAGAGAGATCACAAGTAGGCAGAGAGAGAGAAGGAAGCAGGCTCCCCACCAAGCAGAGAGCCTGATGTGGGCCTCGATCCCAGGACCCTGAGATCATGACCTGAGCTGAAGGCAGAGGCTTTAACCCACTGAGCCACCCAGGTGCCCTGTTTCTGTGAATTTTAAAAGAGATTTTATTTATTTATTTGAGAGAGAGGGCACCGGGGGGTGGGAGCTGGGCGAGGGTCAGAGGGAGAGGAAGAAGTGGACTCCTTGCTCAGGAGGTAGCCGGATATGGGGCTGGATCCCAAGACTCTGGGAGCTGAGCTGAACGCAGATGTTTAACCTTAACCAGCTGAGCCACCCAGGCACCCCTGTCTTACGAAGTTAAAAAAAAAAATGTTTTATTTAGAATTTGTAGTTGTTTTCATAAGGAGAATTATTCCAAATAGTGGACTACCACTGCAGAAACTAGAAGTCCTCTCTTCTTATTTTCCAACTTTACTCAGGGAGGGTAAAAACTTATCTCCAAATTTTGATGCAAATGTTATTGTTTTAAAATTTTATTTTATCCCCTTCCTTCTCCACGATGCTGGTGTGCCCTTGACCATAGGGCAGGCAAGTTAGGCAGTCTTGCCGGCCACTCGGGGTGGAGCAGGCAGTCTTGAGTGGTGCGTGTCTCTCCAGCACCCCCAGGGGGCTTCTGCTCTGAGGAAGAGGAGAGTGTTGCGCCTAACCCCCAGCTCCGCGTGTCCAGCCCATGGTGAGTGCTGTCTGTACCTCCCAGGGCTGGGGAGCCTGAGTGGGTCAGTTGGGTAAGCCTCTGCCTTTGCCTGGGATCCAGCCCCGCAGTTGGGCTCCTTGCTCAGCTCAGTGAGGAGCCTGCTTCTCCCTCTGTCTGCCACTCCTACTTATGCGCTCTCTCAGACAAATAAATAATCCTTAAAAGATTAAAAAAGAGGGGCACCTGAGTGGCTCAGTTGGTTGGGCAACTGCCTTCGGCTCAGGTCATGATCCCGGAGACCTGGGATCGAGCCCCACATCCGGCTCCCTGCTGGGCTGGAAGCCTGCTTCTCCCTCTCTCACTCCCCGTGCTTGTGTTCCCTCTCTGGCTGTGTTTCTTTCTGTCAAATAAATAAAATCTTTAAAAAAAAAAAAGTTAAAAAAAAAGATTAAAAAAGAAAAAAAACAAGGAAACCAAGGTGTTGTTCCTTTAAAAAGTAAAAAATAAAGCCTTTCTACTGAATCAGGAAGATATTTGATCAGAAGACAGATTTTTAAATTTTTTAAAAAGATTTTATTTATTTATTTGTTAGGGAGAGAGAGATGGAGTTGAGCAAGGAACCCAATGCAGGACTCCATTCTAGGACTCTGGGATCATGACCTGAGCCAAAGGCAGACCCTTAACAAGGGAGCCACTCGGGCATCCTTGGTTGTTTCCTTTTAATTCTGGTATAGTTAACATACAGTGTTGAAACAAATGTTACCATATTTTTTTTAATTTAGATATAACATATATAAAGTGCACAAAACTGTAGTGTACAGCTTGATTAATTTTTACTTATGTCTACACCTGTGTTACCAGGACCCAGATCAATACCCAAGATATTTCCATCTCCTCCGGAGTTCTTCTTGTGTCCCCACTAAGTATCCCATCTCCCAAGGATAACTACTGTTCTGAATGCTGGAACTATAGATTAATTTTTCCTAAAAAATTTAAAAAGAAGGGCGCCTGGATGGCTCAGTCTCTTAAGCCTCAGGTCATGATCTCAGGGTCCCACATTGGGTTCTCTACTCAGCAGGGAGCCTGCTTCCCCCCTCTCTCTGCCTGCCTCTGCCTACTTGTGCTCTCGCTAATAAAAAAATAAAACCTTTAAAAAAAATGAAAAAGAAAAAAGCCAGATACCACTGATAACCTCCTAGCTATCTAAATATAGTGGAGTTTTCCCCCTCTTTGGTTGGTGGACAATGCCTCCTACTTGCAATTCCAAGTTTATTTATTATTTTTAAAGATTTTATTCATTTATTTGGGAGGAGGGAAAACAAAAGGGAGGGGCAGAGGGAGAAGCAGACTCCCCACTGAGCAGGCAGCCTGATGTGGGACTGGATCTCCCAACTCTGGCATCAGACCTCCTTAACCAACTGAGCCACCCAGAGGCCCCCATTTTCTTTTTAAGACCAAGTTTATCTTGTTTCTTGTCTAGCTTCTCTTTCTCCCATCCTCTAAGTTTAGATGAATACCAATATCCCGGTTATTAATTTATTCACTCAGGGCTTCAAGCCCACCCTTTTTCCGCCCACTTGGTAAAACTGGAGTGGTCCCGGCAAACCCCATTTTCTCCTTCGGCAGCAGGCTCTGAGTTAGGCTCTGTCAATAGGGGGCGCTGAAGGATTTTTCTGCTTCCTGTTTGGTTATTGTTTCTTCTTCTCGTTGCGGTGATTGGCTTGCTCGGCTCCCGTGCAGCTAGTCCCCGCGGGGTTCTCTGTGCCGCGGGCTGCTCCGCTGGTTTCTTCCTCACTGTTGCGGTGGGTGATGTGTTCCTGCAGCAGCGGCACCAACTATCCAGAGGTCTGAATCTTCGCTCTGCGGGAGTGGGGGATGGAGGGTGGAGGACTCCTCGAATTTTCTGAGGGACTTCTTTGTTCACTTTTCGCTCAGCCCTGCTCTTTCCGCACTGGTTATTTCTGTCACACCTTTGAGGACTCTGCGTTCCAGTAGTTAACCACCCTTTGCTTAGTTAACAATTCTTATATTCAGTTTTCACTGTTGGGATCGCTGGTGTGGTTCCTGTTTCCTGCCCGGAGCCAGATTTTGCTTTTGATCTAACCTCTTTCTCTATTATTTCTGCCTTATAGATCTCCCCCAAATCCATGGCTTTGAACGTTTTATCTGCATTTGTACCTTTCTCTAAGATTCTAGCTTAGCATGATCAGTTTGTAAGCTGGCTCTGATTTTCCTCCACCACCTCCTCCTGCTATGTGGTACTGTGATTTATAATAAGAGATAGGTATTTGGTCTTCCACTGCTTCCCGGCACGGAGCTCCTAAAGCCCTTGGAATTTCCTGTGATAAGAGCCATAAAGGCGTCTTTAGTTATGCTAATGAGTTGCTTCTCGGGGAAAGCCCTGGGGTAACTCGAATGGGAGCTGGTTGCCAGGGGAACCAAACTGTGATTAGGGTGTTGGAACTTGTAATACCCAGCCACCCCCTACAAACTTCCGGAGAGGGGAGACGGGGCTGGAGGTTGAATCAATCCCGACGGCCAGTGAGTTAATCAATCATGCCTAGGTAAGGAATCCTTCATAAAAACCCATAGGGGCGGCGGCCCTGGGTGGCTTGGTTGGTTAAGCCTCTGCCTCCGGCTCCGGTCACGACTGTGGGGTCCTGGGATCAAGCCCCTCTATGGGGCTCTCTGCTCAAGCGGGAAGTCTGCTTTCTCCCTATGCCTGCTGCTCTCCCTGCTTGTGCTCTTTTTTTCTCTCTCTCTATTAATAAATAAACAAAATCTTTAAGAAAACCCAACAATCCCAAAGGGACAGGGTTCAAAGATATTCCGGTTTGGTGGATATGTGGAGGTACGGAAATAGTGGTGCCCTGCAAAGGGCAGGGGAGCTCCGTGCCCTTTCCCCCACGCCTTGCCTTGTGCATCTCTTAACCTGGGCTGTTCCCAGCGTGTATCCTTTTATAATACCCTGGCAATCTAGTGAGTAAATAATGTTTCCTGAGTTCTGTGAGCCACTGTAGCAAATTAATTGTACCAAGGAGGGGGTCCTGGGAAACTCTGATTTATAGGTAGTCCGTCAGAAGTACAGGTAACAATCTGAATTTGCAATTGGCTTCCTGAATGGCAGATTGGAACCTCCAATTTGTGGCCGGTTGGGTCAAAAGCGAAGGTGAGTAGCCTTGCAAGTGTGGGGAATGGGCAGTTCTGTAGGACTGAACCTGTAACCTGTGGAATCGATGCTACATCCAGGTAGGTCGTGTCAGGATGGAGTTAAACTGTAGGAACCCAGCTGGTGTCCACACTATTTGTTGGTGTGGGGGGAGTCCATCCACACACACTGAAATTGATGACCAGAACACTAATCGTGTGAATTCCTTATTTCTGTCAGATATATAGTACTGATTTGCAAGTCACAAACCTAAGTCATCTCTGAATACTGAAACCAGAGAAGAGGGAAGTAATCAGTTATGGCAACCTACCTTTTAATTCTGTCTCCTCTACAATTCTTGTAATTGGCCCTCCGTTCCCATTGTGACCATTTTAAGTTGGCTATTCATTACAGGTCTCCAGTATATAAACTCGACACATACTCCAGATACTGGAAAAGAGCAGCTCTAATCATGTAATGCTCAAAAGCCTGTTGTGACTCCCCCTTTTCCAGTGAATAACATCCAAACTCCATTGCCTGTCGATGAAGGTCCTCCACAAAATGGAATCAGCCTGCCTTTACCAAATGCTCCATGCTCTTTGCTCCAGCCAAATGGAATGATTTGCTGTTTCTACGCATCTCACCAATTTCTTCACTTTTGAGCTTTTGCCTGAAAAAAAGCCCTTTGGAGCTTCCCCACGAAGTCTTCCCTGGTGCATCCTTTTGTCTAGAGAGAAATCCCTCTCTCCCTTTGCGTAACTGTCTGTAAACTCTTGACCTATACTTGTTTCAGCACCTCAAGTCATATCCCAGTATTCGGTGGGGACGGGTGGGTTATACCTGGCTGGTTGGGAGGTGGGGCCTGGAACTGACCCCTCCCTAGCTTTGGGACAACAGCTTGGGGAGCTGGAATGGCTGGAGGGTAGACATATGCAGGGGCTTGAGGTCTAAGAACAGTTACGGTTGAGTGGGACAAAAATGGGGCATAGGGGACCCAGGATGAATAGTGGGCATCCTCAGTAAGTCACAGTAATCCCTGGAAGGTGCAGTTTCAAAGTGCAAAGAGGTGGCATCAGAGAGTATCATCAGGAAGAACTATGAAGCTTCATCTACTAGCTGCAGTTCTGGGAGAGTTCAGGGGCAGTTCTCCAGTTCAACGGACCCCGAAGCCAAAGAAAAGGCATTACACTGTGAATGTTACTAGAATCAGAAATGTGGGCAGAGGTCAAGATAGAATCCAGTGATAAGGTCTGGAGCCACCAGTAGGGAACTGAGATATGAAGCAAGTTTCTAGAACAGGAACTTGGGTGCAGTGAAAACGTCAGAATCCTGTGTATATATAAGAATTAAGGCCCCACGATAGAACCAAATGATGAGGAAGGGCTCCTGGGTGTTTATGTTCAATCTTCCAGGGGCCAGAGTCTGTTAATTTCTTACTGCCTTAAGTCAGTTTCATCCTGGGATCTGAATCAGTGTTGGTTTTATAGGTGTGTGCAAGACTTGACACTTTCTTTTCTCTCTTATAATGACTTCTGCTGTATAAATTTACCTCCTCCACTGCTCTGCATGTTTCTGAGGCTGGGGTTTCCTCTGGTTCACCCATATCTCCCATTGTACCTAATTCAGTGCATTGCACATAATGAAAGGGGCTGGCAAATATTTGTTGAGCAGGGAAAAGGAAAGGCCTGGATCTCTGGAGTGGAGAGATGGGAAATGGGGGTGTGGTTGTTGGGGTTGAAGAAGGAGCTGCGGATTCAAAGAGGATAGTCCTGGGTCACTTGGCCAGCTCATTCTGTAGAACATGTGACTTGATCCTGGGGTCGTGAGTTCAAGCTCCCCTTTTGAGGGTAGAGTTTTCTAAAATAAAAGAAAATAAATCAAATCAAATAGTAAGATAATAAAAATAAAATAAAATAAGGACAAAACATAGTCCTGGTCCCAAAGACCTACACAGGCAAGGAGATGAGATGAGAAACCAGGATCAGGGAAGTGAGAGAGATGCCAGGCTGGAGAGGGTAAGCAGGGTAAGCTGTGTTAAGGGGATAGAAACCCTACTCTGGCAAAATTTGGAAAGAAGCGGACTTGTGCGGGGTCCCTGGGGTAGCTATTTGTATGAAGGAGATTATGTACATAGAGGTTTTACATGTATGTGTATGTGTGTGAGTGTGTGTGCACATGGAGTGAAAGATTTGAGAAAGTGGCTGGAAGTGAAAACTTACTAAATACGTACATTAGAAGATAATTAACATGCACAGCACAGTGATTATTTACCCTAGGAAAAGATCTCTTATAAGGTTGCTATTAAAAAGAAAAACGGGCACCTGGGGGCCTCAGTTAGTTAAGCGTCTGCTTTGGCTTGGGTCATGATCCCAGGGTCCTGGGATTGAGTCCCACATCGGGCTCTCTGTTCTGCGGGGAGTCTGCTTCTCCCTCTGCCTGCTGCTCCCCCTGTTTGTGTTCTCTCTCTCCTCTCTCTTTCTCATATAAAAAAATAAAATCTTTAAAAACAACAAAACAGCAAAAGGCAAGGTCTAATGAGACATTTGAAATTTGATTTCGGTACCAGTGGCCAAAAAAAATTTGTGTATGGTTTTTCAGAAATACATCCACAAGTTCAGTGAGTATGTTCTTATTTTTCCATTTTCTTTAATTATGAAATATTTGACATTATGTTTTGACATATGTTTTCAGTGGACTTTTGACACACCGTTTTGGATTAATTACAGTCCTTGGTTGAAGACAACTCTTAATCATTGGTCCATTCATAACCCTTTCCAACTATGTCTTTCTGTCTATCTGTATTTATCCCTCCATCTAATTAAAATTACAGATAAATAGGGGCGCCTAGTTGGCTCTGTCTCTGGAGCATGAAACCCTTGATCTCAGGGTCATGAGTTCAAGCCCTACTTTGGGCATAGAGCTTATATTTAAAGAAAAAATTATAAGCAGATAAGCACCAATGAACCTACCACCCACTGTGAAAGCTAGGACTTATTCAACAGTATTCATCCAACTACATGGTCTTCAGCCATTTTATCACTCTGCTCCTGACCTGAGCTAACGTCTGAACCCTATGTTAATCATTCTCTTGCTTTCCTTGACCTATCTATATTTAGACTTAAAGTCCATCTTTAATTTTAGTTGTTTCTAACTTTTTTTAAGTTTTGTGTTGTTTTTTTTTAAAGAAATCTCTAGGGGCGCCTGGGTGGCTCAGTTGGTTGGGCGACTGCCTTCGGCTCGGGTCATGATCCCGGAGACCCGGGATTGAGCCCCACATTGGGCTCCCTGCTCAGCGGGAAGCCTGCTTCTCCCTCTCTCACTCCCCCTGCTTGTGTCCCCTCTCTGGCTGTGTTTCTCTCTGTCAAATAAATAAAATCTTAAAAAAAAAAAAAGAAAAAGTCGTGTGGAGCACTTGTGGACTTGACCTACTTAGTATTATGTTGCTAAGACTCGTCCTTGTTAGTGTGTGTTGGTGTGTTGGTGTCATTTATTTTGACTGCGTATAATCATTGTATGAAAGTTATACTATGGTTGATCAGGCCACTCTTCTGTCAATGAATATTTAGGTTGTTTTCAGATTTTTGCTATTTTAAACAATGCCTTGATGACCATATGTGTATGTGTCTCCTAAGTTATTTATATAAGATTTTCTCTGATATATTTAGGAATAAAATTACTGGATCATAGAGCATGTGACTGTTCAACTTCATGATATAAGGTCAAACTATTTCCTAAGATGGTCATATTAATATGCCCTCCTAATAACAATGTATAAAGGATTCTCTTGATCTATATCCTTTTTGATAGTTGGTATTGGCAGACTTTTAAATTTTTGCCAACTAATGGGTGTAAAATAACATCACATTGTGGTTTGATTTGAATTTCCCTGATCATTGATGGTGTTTAACATCTATTAACATGTCCATTGGTCATATGTGTTTTCTCTTCTGTCAAGTGCTGTTTATGCCTGTCTTACTCCCTTCAGGCTGCTATAACAGAATACCATAGACTGCGTGGCTTGTAAACAAATTTATTTCTCGTGGTTCTGGAGACTGAGAATTTCAAGATCAGGGTGCTGGTAGATTTGATGTCTGGTGAGAGTCTGCTTCCTGTTTCGTAATGTGACCATCTTCTCATTGTGGATGGAAAGGGAGTTCCCTGGGATCTTTTTTTTTTTTATGAAGACATCAGTCTCATTCATGAGGGCTCCACCCTCATGACCTAATCACTTCCCAAAGGCTCCACATCCTTATACCATCACATTGAGAGTTATGATTTCAACATACGAATTTGGGGAGGGGCACAGACATTTAGTCCATAACAATGTATTTTGTCCATTTTCCTATTTGGTTGCTTGTGTTGTTCTTATTCATTTGTAGGGGTTCTTTATATATCTTCTAGTTGTCTTAATTGCAGATATCTTCTCCCGGTTTGTAATTCAGGAGGAGGACTATATCTGGGCTCGCTGGTCTATTCTAGTACCATATCATTGTCCTAATTACTATAACTTCATAATTAGTCCTGAGATCTGGGAGACAAATCTGTTCTACTTCAGAAGTATTCTGGCTATTTTTGGTTCCTTCCTTTTAAAGCTACAAAGCTGTTGTTCTCATCTGGGAGTGATATTATCACCCCCTCCCCCTGGGACATTGGCAGTGTCTATAGTCATTTTTGATTGTGACAGTCTGGGGTGGGGGATAGATTTCTCTGGGCATAGCTAGGTAGAGGCATCCTACAATGCAACAGTACAACTCCCCAGGACAAAAAATCATTTGGCCCCAATGTCAACACTGTCCAGGGTGAGAAACCCTGATACAAAGTTTAGAATCAGCTTCTCAGGAAAGGAACCCCCTGAATTTTTTTTTAAGATTTATTTATTTGAGTGAGAGAGAACAGGCTGGTGTGGAGGGGAAGGTAGAGGAAGAGGGAAAGAGAGTCTCTGTCATACTCCCTGCTGAGCACAATGCCTGATTTGGGGCTCAATCTCACCCTCCCGCCCCCATCCCCAAGGTCATAACCCAAACTGAAACCAAGGGTTCCATACCCAATCAACTGCACCACCCAGGTCCTCCTTGCCCCCGCTGGGATTTTGATTGGGATTGCACTGAATCTACGGATACTGAATATGTGAATCATTTCTAAGTGTGTTTCCTTTTTTCAAGAACCAACTTTGAGCTTTGTTAGTCTCTTCTGTCTTTGCTTTTTATTTTATTGATATTCTTACTTGTTTTTATATTTTCTTTCCTTCTGCTTTTGTGGATTTATTCTTTCTTTTTTCATCTTTTCCTTATTAATATTATTTTGCCACTTCTTTTTTTGTTATCCATTCCTTATCTTTATAGGACTGTTATTTCTTCATAGGTAGGTAGTCTTTTGTCTGGGGGTTTCTTTTTTTTTCCCCCCAAAGATCTTAGAGAGAGAGAGAAAAAGAGAGAGCGCGCGCGTGCGCGCTTGTTGAGGGGAGGGGCAGAGGGAGAGAGAGTACGAGAAAATCTCAAGCAGACCCCACACAGAGAGTGGAGTCCAATGCAGGGCTCAACCCCATGACCCCAAGACCACAACCTGATCTGAAATCAAAAATCGGATGCCAACCGACTGAGCCATCCAGGCGCCCCTTGTCTGGGGGGTTCCTTATCTGCTTGCTTGTTGCTGTTAAATTACTATGACTTTAGCTGTATCTGGGTCTCATTATTGGTTAGAGTCAACAAGTATGTATTTTTTAAAAAATATTTTATTTATTTATTTGAGAGAGAGAGTGAGTGAAGATAGAGAGCATGAGAGGGGAGAAGGTCAGAGGGAGAAGCAGACTCCCTGCAGAGCTAGGAGCCCATGTGGGACTGGGTCCCAGGACTCCAGGATCATGACCTGAGCTGAAGGCAGTGGCTTAACCAACTGAGGCACCCAGGTGCCCCAACAAGTATGTATGTTATGGTAGGAGTTAACAGGATTCAAAAAAATTAGCCTCATTTTTATCCTCAAGGAGGTAATCATTTTATTCAGAAAGCCAAGACTTAAAAAAATAGATAACAAAACAAGAAAAATATCATCTAGAACTCTAATTATGTAAGCTAGAAATTGGCAAAATTCTCAGCCAAAACCTTACATCAATTCTTCTTGTTTTGTTTCATGGAATGTAGAATAAGGAGATCTTTAACTGAGTTTCTTTTTTTTTTTTTTTAAGATTTTATTTATTTGACAGAGAGAGAGATCACAAGTAGGCAGAGAGGCAGGCAGAGAGAGAGGAGGAAACAGGCTCAATCCCAGGAACCTGAGATCATGACCTGAGCCGAAGGCAGAGGATCAATCGACTGAGCCAGTGCCCTTTAGCTGAGTTTCTAAGATGCACAGACTGTTAGATTTACTTATAATGTCATTTCATGTTACCACTGTTTTTAAAATATTTTAAAAATATAATAATATAAGTTTATGGGGCGCCTGGGTGGCTCAGTTGGTTAAGTGACTGCCTTGGGCTCAGGTCATGATCCCAGAAACCCGGGATTGAACCCCGCATCGGGCTCCCTGCTCGGCGGGAGGCTTGCTTCTCCCTCTCTCACTCCCCTCTCTCGCTTGTGTTCCCTCTCGCTGTATTTCTCTCTGTCAAATAAATAAATAAATAATCTTAAAAATATATAATAATATAAGTTTATTATAGTTTATTTACTGTAGTTTATATTTATCAATTATATTTAACAATTTATATTTTATTTATAATAATATAAAAATAATAATGTATTCAACTTTAAGATTAGAAGCAGTTTTGAGATGAAATGATTTATAGCAGTGGTACTTTGGCTGCCCATCAGAATCTTGGGCTGTTTTATTTTTTTTTTAATTTTTTTTATTTTTTTAAAGATTTTTATTTATTTGACAGAGAGAAACACAGCCAGACAGGGAACACAAGCAGGGGGAGTGAGAGAGGGAGAAGCAGGTTTCCTGCCGAGCAGGGAGCCCGATGTGGGACTCGATCCTGGGTCTCCGGGATCATGACCTGAGCTGAAGGCAGTCGCCCAACCAACTGAGCCACCCAGGCGCCCCTTGGGGTGTTTTAAAAACATATTGGTGCCTAGTTCCAGGGTAATGAGAATCACCTAGAGTGCTTGTTTAACATACAGATTTCCATACACCTGCTCTGAAAGTCACATTTAGTAGGTCGAGGGCAAGGCCCTGGAGTCTGAATGATTAATGAGTGCTCTAGGTGATTCTTAGGATCAAGCGAGTTTGGAAAACACTGATTTAGACCAGTGCTTCTCAAACTTTGATATGCACACGAATTGTCTGGGCCTCTTGTTAAGGTTAAGATTCTGATCAAGTGTTGTGGGGGGCATGAGATTCTGTGGTTTTTTTTTAAAGATTTTATTTATTTGACAGAGAGAAACACAGCCAGAGAGGGAACACAAGCAGGGGGAGTGAGAGAGGGAGAAGCAGGCTTCCCGCCGAGCAGGGAGCCCCATGTGGGACTCGATCCCAGGTCTCCGGCATCATGATCTGAGCCGAAGGCAGTCGCTTAACCAACTGAGCCACCCAGGTGCTCGAGATTCTGTGTTTTTAATAAGCACTTGGATGCTGCTGAAGCTGCTCACTCACCCTCTGAGTAGTAAGGATTTTGAACAATTTTGTTCAGTATGACTTTGCGATAGAAATGTTCTCCACTGTCCAATACCACTGCTCCTAGGCACATAGAGTTGTACAGCACCGAAATGAGGCTAATATGACTAAGGGACTGAATTTTTTTTTTTAAAGATTTTATTTATTTGGGCGCCTGGGTGGCTCAGTGGGTTAAAGCCTCTGCCTTCGGCTTAGGTCATGATCTCAGGGTCCTGGGATCGAGGCCCACATCGGGCTCTCTGCTCGGCGGGCAGCCTGCTTCCTCCCCTCCCTCTGCCTGCCTCTCTGCCTGCCTGTGAGCTCTCTCTCTCTGTGTGTCAAATAAATAAATAAAATCTTTAAAAAAAAAGATTTTATTTACTTGACAGAGACACACCAAGAGAGAGGACACAAGCAGGGGGATGGAAGAGGGAGAGGTAGGCTTCCCACCGAGCAGGGAGCCCAACGTGGGGCTTGATCCTGGGACTCTGGGATCATGACCTGAGCTGAAGGCAGATGCCTAACAACTGAGCCACCTAGGTGCCCCAGAGACTGAATTTTAAATTTTATCTCATTTTAATTAATTGAAATTAAACTTGAAGTAGCTACATGTGGCTAGCGGCTATCATTTTGGCCAGGTTTAGAACAAACATTCTTCAGGGAAACTTGCTAAAAGAAGTCTAAAATCATTTCCGGTTGGTAAAGTTAGGCTCATTAGTCAAAACTTTGATTTAGAAATCAGTATTCTCATATAGTAAAAATTGTGGGTATATATTATTCCTGGAAGCCTCAATAGCCATGTTATCTTTATAGTGCACTTTCTAGGAAATTTCTGTTTATCTCAGCCTTTGCAATTTGGCTAGTAAAATTTATTTCTCATTTACAAAGTCTTCCAGAGTCATCGACATTTAAGAAAGGGACTTAGGATAACTCATTTATTGAAATATTTGTTGTTGACAAAACTCCCTCTAAAGGCATCCCGAATGTCCAATTCAGAACTAGTAAAACATATTTGGGACTGTTGGCAACTCTATTTACCACGGATTTAAAATACTTAAGGCTGTTCACACCAAAAAACATTTGCAGTCATTTCCTTAGGGAGACCGCCAGAAAGCTGGCCCATCCTGTTCTGCCAAAATGTTTTATGAAAATTTTAGAGCTCGCCTGTTATTTGTGGAAACTGTGCTAGCAAATGCGTAGACGACAAGGACCTGATTGTTCCTGACACTAAACCTTGAATGTGTAGTGTTGTGCTTTGGAAGCTTGCAGACTTAGGCTTGGTATATTTTTTTTTCCCCTTTCCCAGCTGACACTATATAATAAAAAAGGTTTTGCGCACTGCGTTTACACAAAGCATCCTAACAAAACCACAACTTTCCGTCGTCTTTCCTCAGGTACCTGGATTGAGGTCCCTGGCACTAGACGGGAGAAGAGAGGCCATTGAGAACACCATGTTATTCAAGACCTGCTGGACCCCAGGCTTGAGACCATGTGGTTGACTGACTTCCTCCCTCTAGATGCCTAGAAGCAAGGTTTGGAAAGACAACTTGCTGAGAACGTATGAAGAAGAGTTTGGTGGAAATTTCCAGAAGCCAGGAGCTAAAGAACTTCTTTAAGAAAAGGAAGAAAATAGGGGTGCCTAGGTGGCTCAGTTGGTTAAGCGACTGCCTTCGGCTCAGGTCATGATCCCAGAGACCTGGGATCAAGCCCCACATCGGGTTCCCTGCTCGGCGGGAAGCCTGCTTCTCCCTCTCTCACTCCCCCTGCTTGTGTTTCCCTCACTGGCTATTTCTCTCTGTCGAGTAAAAATCTTAAAAAAAAAAAAAAAAAAAAAAGGAAGATAATATTCTCTAAGTGAATTTCATGTTAGCTTGTCTAATTTCACTGCGTCCTGTATTCAAAGTTTGCAGGACTTTGCATGAAGGGTTATTTTTATTCATTTACATACACATCAGGGTCCATTTGCTCAACAAATGAATACCCACTGGGGCCTACAATCAATGTGTTAACCTCCCAGATAGCCCTTACCCTTGAGATCGCTTGTTTATTTGTCTGCAGACTGTGTGCTTCTAGCACAGGGCCTGGCATGTAGTAGGCTCAGTGAACACTCCTGGCCTGAATGAGAAATGAACGTGCAAGGTGTCCTCTAGCTGCATTCCGATGCCAGATGCTGGCTTTAGGCAGGCTGTCTAGACCAGCCTGAGAAGGGTTCTGGCCGGCTGGTGGGGTTGCTTTCCACTCACTGTACAGTGCAGTACACTTTGAATTAGTCACAGTCCCAGGCAGGGGCAGAAGAAAACGTGATCCAGATCCCCTCATGCCCCATGTTTGCTCTATTATTCTCTATTCAGAAACTGTGTATGTTGGACTAGAACTACTGCTATGAAACCTGTACAGAATAATTTGAACTGTGGTTGTATCTTTCTGAATTCAAGCTTTTGAATGCCACAGTGCCCAAAGCATTGCCTTTTATTCTTTCTATCCCCTCGTTCATTAACTCAACGTTATTGTTGCTCTCCATTTAAAAAAATCTTGATGAGAGACTGTATAGATTCCAAGGCATTCTTAATTTACCCTATTATTTCAAAGAAGTAATTTAAAATATTTTAAGAGTAAGCGTTTCTTTTTGAGTTGCTCTCTTGTGTTTTGCTTTGTTCTTTTTCATGGGTTTAGACCAGTGTTTCTCAATCTTTTGTTTTCTTCCTTTCTTTTTTTTTTTTTAAATTTAATTTATTTATTTGACAGAGATCACAAGTAGGCAGAGAGGCAGGCAGAGAGAGGAGGAAGCAGGCTCCCTGGTGAGCAGAGAGCCTGATGCGGGCGTCGATCCCAGGACTCTTAGATCATGACCTGAGCTGAAGGCAGAGGCTTTAACCCACTGAGCCATTATACCTTATATTGAGGTATAATTCACATATGATATTATATTAATTTCAGGTGTACAACAATGATTTGATGTTTGTATATATTGCAAAGTGATTGCCACAATAGTCTAGTTAACCTCTATCACCACATACAGCTATAAAATGTTTTTTTCTTGGAATGCGAACTTTTAAGATCTGCTGTCTTAGCAACTTTCAAATATACAATATAGTATTAGTCACCATAGTCGGTACGCTGTACATTATATCTCCAAGACTAGTTTATCTTGCAATTGGAAGTTTGTGCCTTCTGACCACCTTCATCCTTCTCAGCCTTCCCCCTCCTCACTCCACAGCCACCCGTGTGTTCCGTTTATCAGGCTGGCTTTTCTAATGTGTGTTTTTGAATGAAGTGGTGTTGATTCCAAATTCATGCCTTTTGAATTACTCAAAAGGGCGCCTGAGTGGCTCAGTGGGTTAAAGCCTCTGCCTTCGGCTCAGGTCATGATCTCAGGATCCTGGGATGGAGGCCCACCTCAGGCTCTCTGCTCAGCAGGGAGCCTGCACCCTCCTCTCTCTCTGCCTGCCTCTCTGCCTACTTGTGATCTCTCTCTCTGTCAAATAAATAAATAAAATCTTAAAAAAAATAAATTTGCTCTTCTAGCTGCCTCTTTGAGCATGTAGCCATGGTCTTTCTTCTGCAGTTTTTTCTTTATTTTGCCTAAACCCTTTTGAGTTAATGTCAGTCTTAAATATCCACTCTGGGCAACCCTTGATGAATGAATAGCGAGGTATCCCAAACTTTAACCTTCATCAAATTCAGATTGCTAGCTCCCACTAGCCCCCACTTCAGCATTTCTGGTTTAGTACATCTGGGGTCTGGGGTGAGGCCTGAGACTTGGACTTTCTTTCTTTCTTTCTTTTTTTTTAAGATTTTATTTATTTATTTGAGAGAGAAAGAGTCAGTGTGAGCAGAGAGAGGGGCAGAGGCAGAGGAAGAAGCAGACTCCCCACTGAGCAGGGAGCCCCACGCGGGGCTCAATCTCAGGACCCCGAGATCATGACCTGAGCAAAGGCAGATGCCCAACCAACTGAGCCACCCAGGTGCTCCAGAGACTTGACATTTCTGACAAATTTCCAGGTGAAGCAGATATTGCTGGTCTGAGAATCATACTTGGAGAACTGCTGACCTAGAAGATTGACAAACTGCACATCAACATTTGCTGATATAAAATGAGAGACAACCAGGCATTATGTGCCTCCTGATGGAAGAACCATAGTATGTGCCACCCAGGAAGCAATCTTGCAGAGGAAAAAAAAAAATAGAACTTGAATCTTACCAAGCTCTAAATTACCAATCTATAGGAAATATAAGGGACAGAGTAACACATTAAACTATGGGGATGCAATTAACAAAGCCTAGACCATGGGAAACCAAGATTCTTCAACTAATAAATTGCAAGGAAAAGAGATGGAAGAGGAATCTATTAATTAAAAGAGACCTCAAAGGCATATCATTCGATTGCAGTGTGTGGACCTTATTTTTTTTTTAACCTAAGGTGTAAAAAGATACATGATATTTTATGGGACTGCTGGAAATTTGAATAGTGAATGCATATTTGATGTTAAGAAATTATTTACAATTAGGTACTGAAATCTAATTATTTTTAGTTATGGTATTGTGGTAGACAGGATAGTGCCTTTCCCCTCCATCCTAATCCCTGGAACCTGTGAATATGTGGCAAAAGGGATGTTACAGATGTGATTAAGGATCTTGAATGGGGAAATTATTTGGGTTACTGGGTGTGTCCAGTATAATCACAGGGTCCTTATGAAGGAAAGAGGGATTAGGAGAGTCAGAGTCAGAGCAGATGGGACAACTGAAGCGAAGGTCAGAGTGAGGAGATTGAAAGATGCTGCACTGCTGGCTTTGAAGATTGAGGAAGCAGCCACAAGCCAAAGAATGCAGGTGGTGTCTAAAGCTAGAAAAGTCAAGGAAATTTATTCTCCTCTAAAGCCTCTGAAAAGAACACAGCCCTGCTGACCGACCTTGGACTTCTGAGCTTTGGAACCATAATATATTAAACTTCTGGGGCTTTTCTTTGTTTTGTTTTAAGATTTTATTTTGGGGGTATCAGCATTGCTCAGTTGGTCGAGCAGCAGACTCTTGATTTCTGCTCAGTCATGATCTCCATCCTGGGATCCAGCCCCAGGTCGGTCTCCACACTCAGCGGGGAGTCTGCTTGAGAACTTTCTCTCTCCTGCCCCTCCCACCACTTGCTCAAGCTCTCTCAAATAAATAAATCTTAACAGGGTTTAGGGGCACCGGGGTGGCTTTGTTGGTCCTTTCTGCTGCCCACTCCCTGCTCATATGCTTGTGCATACTCTCTCAAATAAAATGCTTTAAAATAATCTGGTTAAAAAAATGAAATGAAAAAATTTTAAAAATCTGGTTTGACACTTTTATTCTTTAATTTTTTTTAAAGAATTTATTTATTTGACAGAGCACAAGCAGAGGGAGCAGGAGAGGGAGAAGCAAGCTCTCCACTGAGTAGGAAGCCAAACAAGGGCTCAATCCCAGGACCCTTAATCAACTAAGCCACTCAGGTGCTCCAAAAAGATTTTATTTTTAAATAATCTCTACACCTAACGGGGCTCGAACTCATAACCCGCGGATAAAGAGTCACATGCTCCACCAACGGAGCCAGCCAGGGGCCCCTAAACTTCTGTTGTTTTAATCTGGTAAGTTTGTGGTAATATGTCATAGCAGCAAGAGAATAGTAATACGGTTATGTATAAAGAGAGTCCACTTTTATTATTTTTTTTAAATCTCTTTGAAAGAGAGTGTGGGGGCGTCTGGGTGGCTCAGTTGGTTGGGCGACTGCCTTCGGCTCAGGTCATGATCCCGCAGACCTGGGATCGAGCCCCACATCGGGCTCCTTGCTCGGCGGGAAGCCTGCTTCTCCCTCTCTCGCTCCCCCTGCTTGTGTCCCCTTTCTGGCTGTGTTTCTCTCTGTCAAATAAATAAAAAATCTTAAAAAAAAAAAAAAAAGAGAGAGTGTGTGCATGTGCACATGAACAAGGGGTGAAGATGAAAAGGAGAGTGAATCCTAAGCAGACTCTACAGTTAGTTCGGAGCCCCATGTGGGGCCCAGTCTCATGACCCCAAGATTGTGACCTGAGCTGAACCCCAGGGTCAGATGCTTAAGTGACTGAGCCACCCAGCTCCCCCTAAGGAGTCATCTTTTAGTGATATACAACTAAATACTTAGAAAATAAAATGATATGTCTAGAATTTGTTTCAAAATAATAGGGGTCGGGGTAGATTACAGAGGGGTTTGAATGAGGCAGGATTGGCCATAATTGTGGACGCTGAGTGATGGGTACATAGGGTCCATTATACTATTCTACCTTTGTGTATTTAACTTATAAGATTTTCTTTATTTTAGAGGGGGAGAGAGCATGAGTGGGGGGGATGGGGCAGAAGGAGAGGGAGAGAGAGACTCTCAAGCAGGCTTTATGCCCAGTGTGGACGGAGCCCAACGCAGGGCTCTATCTCATGACCTTGAGCTGAAATCAAGAGCCGGTCACTTAACAGACTGAACCTCAGGCACCTCCCCCCCTTTTTTAAAAGATTTTATATTTACGTAATCCCCACACCCAACGGGAGGCACAAACTCACAGCCCTGAGATCAAGAGTTGCATGTTCTACTGACTGAGCCAGCCAGGGACTCCTACTTTTGTGTATTTAAAAAATCAAACACATATACACACATAAAAAATATATATATAGGTAAGTCATAGGTAAGTCTAAGTATTATGACTTAAAAGATTTCCGAAGACCTAGGTTGGTTGAATCCAAGCTGTACTAGGAGTAAAAGTATTAGGACCAGAAGTGAGGGCCATTTATCAGGCTGGCACTGGGACTCTAGAAGACCTTAGGAGACCAGCCCCTGAAAGACAAGGGATGGAAGGGGAATGAATGGTGTGAGACCCCAGGGAAGTAGAAGCAGGTAAATCAGCGAAGATAGCAGTATGCACTAGAGAATGGAAGGAGTGAATTGAACCAGCCAGGGAGCAAAGCACATTGCATGCTTCACAGGGCAAAAAATGCTGTGTGCTCTTAGGCTCCCAGTTACCGCGGTCTTCAAGTGTAGGCAGGGGACCACTTCTATACACCATTTTCCCAATTCTCTTACATTCACGCTACGGTAATTATATTCTCCCTTTTGTCAGATACCATTGCCTGCGCTATCCATTATTACCTATGCTAGTTTGCCTTTCAACTTTTACAATCAATTTCTCTTGGTCGTTTGCTTTAGTTTTCATTTGTGTGTTTTTGGCAAGGCAGGGGCAAACAACAAACAAAACCCAACTGCCGAAATATATGGAATATATGGAGTGCAAATGGGTCTCGCAACTACCATGTTTTTGTTTGTTTGTTTGTTTGTTTGTTACAAATCTGTATTTAGACAGAGGACCCAAAAGAGAAGGGTCAATAATTTACCTAGACAGGACCTGGCACAGGTATGAGTTGAAACCTGCCCTTGGCTTCCAACAAAGCAAAGCTTTCACTATCAGAATAACAAGGTTTAATATAATTGGAGACCAAACTTCCCTGCCTTAAAGAGAACTCATCATAAGAAAGAGGAGAAAATAATTGTAAGACAAATTACAGTAGCTTTAATCAAAAAGAACAGTTTGCAGAAAAGAAGGGACAGCAAAATTGCCTACAAGATAAGTATGAGGGTGATGCTTTAACAACAGGGCTCAGTCTTGGAGACAAGCCACGAAAGTGAAAGAAGCTAGATGCGAAAGAAGATGTACCATATAGAAGGTCCATTGATAAGATACCCAAGAGCAGGCAAAACTCATCTATAGTGATAGAAGCCAGAATAATGGTTACTTGGTGGTGGCGGGGTGTTCTTGACTGGGAGGATTTGTAAGATTTTCTGGGGTGCTGAAAATTATTCCTTGATGTCTGTGTGAGTACATCAGTGCATACCTGTGTACAACTTAATTGAGTTGTACATTTATGATTTGTGCACTTTATTGCATGTAGGTTCAAGTTGGAAAAAAAAAGTCCAGGACGATACCATACTTGTTTTTCTTATTTTTAAAAACTTTTGAAAAAGATTTTATCTCTTAGGGGCACCTGGGTGGCTCAGTTGGTTGAGCAACTGCCTTCGGCTCAGGTCATGATCCCGGAGACCCGGGATCGAGCCCCACATCGGGCTGCCTGCTCGGCGGGAGGCCTGCTTCTCCCTCTCTCACTCCCCCTGCTTGTGTTCCCTCTCTCGCTGTGTTTCTCTCTGTCAAATAAATAAAATCTTAAAAAAAAAAAAAAAGATTTTATCTCTTAAAAAAGAGAGAGAGCATGAGCCAGGGGAGCGGTAGGGGCAGAGGGAGAGGGAGAAGCAGACTCCCCACGAGGAGGGAGGTGGACCTGGCCCTGGATACAGGGACCCTGGGATCATGACGGGAGCCGAACGCAGACGCTTAACTGCTACACCCAGGCGCCCTGAAACCGAGTTTGTTGAAGTGGCCTTGGGAGGTTGTCAGTCCAGCTGGCTCAGTGCTTGCTCTGGTCCTCATCCCCCTCTCTGTGACCATCAAAGCCTAACTGCTCTGACTGTTCCCAGCCTCTGCCCACTCCAGTCCACCCTCTCCAGGTTGGCTGCTCGATGACCAGTAGCCTGCCAGCACTCGCCCGGTTCAGGCTTTGCTCAGGCTGCTCAGGCTGTTCTCAGGCTGCAGAGCTGCGACTTCCATTCCTCCAAGACGCAGGGGCAGCTAGGGGAGTTGCATCTTAAAGGTGCCCTGTCATTCACTGAATACAGTTGAAACACCTTAGCCTGGCCTTCAAAGTCCCGTCTAAATTGGCTCTTTATTTTGTTCAGCACAATGAACCTTTCACTGTCCAAACACCATGCAGTGACGTCATTCCCTTGCACACACGCCGTCCCCTATGAGCTTCCACGTCTATTTGGCACATTTTTCATTCTCTCCTCTTCAGTTCAAGGGTCACCTTTGACCCTTTTAAGAAACAGACACATGGGGAACCAATAATTGTGGAGTGTTGATATCAATCATCAGGCAGCATTTAGGTGCTTTTCATATATCAGCTTCTTTTACCTTTATTCTAAGGCAGTATCTCGAGTTGATTTTATCTATTCTTATTTTACAGTATTATAGCGACTTGATTACATATAACAGCTCGTGAAACCTGTAGTGGCTCTACACAGTGCCTTTAAAAAAGAAAGATTTTATTTATTTGTTAGAGAGAGAGAGAAGGAGATTGAGAGAATGAGTGGGAGGAGGGGAAGAGGGAAAAGCAGACTCCCTGTGAGCTGGGAGCCCAACACAGGACTGGATCCCAGGACCCTGGGATCATGACCTGAGCTGAAGGCAAATGCTTAACCAACTGAGCTACCCAGGCGCCCACACATGTGCCTTGAATATAAATTCTCAAAGGGCTTAAAGAAATGTTTGAAGACCCTACCCTGTCATCTCAATTGGTTGGCAGGGATATACAGAAAGAGAAGCATTTCAATAATGGTCCCGGCAGAAACAGAAAGTACAGTCACATGTGAGTTTGAAGAGAAATTGAAGGAATTATTTACAGAGGTATGGGGGAGGTTTAATGGAACTAGCAAGGGATGCTGAAGTTGCCCAGGGATTAGGAAAAACTACCTGTTCCCCTCCAACTTCCTGAAGACCCAGTGAGGACAACTCCGGAAAGGGAAGATTTTGCCCAGAGCTATCATGCAGCCACTGCTATAGGAGCCTGAGATCTTAGGCAGGAAGTGCTTGGGAAAGAACTCTGCCTTCCCCCCCATATAGGACTTCTATTACTCCTGATGGCACCTGCTATTGGCCAAACCAGCTGTGCTGATACACTACTGAAGGTTAAGTCCCCTGGGGTATGGAATAAGGCAAAGAAGAATGAAAATTCATGGGGTGCAGGATGACTCAAATGCAGAATATCCAGCACAGAAACTATAAAATCGAAATTAATAAATGTTTTAATTAAGTGTGTAAAGGACTCCCTGTCAGCTGACCAGCTGCAATTTCATTCATCTAGTTATGCAATATTATATGGGTACATCTAAAAATGTTTGCTATGGGAGCACCTAGGCGGCTCAGTCGGTTAAGAGTCCAATTCTTGGTTTTGGCTCAGGTCGGGATCTCAGGGTGGTGGCATGGTGCTGGGTGGGGAGTCTGAACTTCTCCCTCTCCCTCTTTGCCCCTCCACTGCACTCTCTCTCTCTCACAAGTAAATCAATCTTAAAAAAAATGTTTGACGGGCAGCTGGGTGGGCTCAGTGGGTTAAAGCCTCTGCCTTCAGCTCAGGTCATGATTTCAGGGTCTTGGGATTGAGGCCCATATCGGGCTCTCTGCTCAGCGGGGAGCCTGCTTCCTCCTGTCTCTCTGCCTGCCTCTCTGCCGACTTGTGATCTCTCTGTCAAATAAATAAATAAATAAAATCTTACAAAAAATGTTTGATATAATAAAGGGTGTGACCAGAGACCCTACTTCTTTTGAACATCTTAAACTCTCTGTGCACACTCTGTCTCTCTCCTCTCTGGACTGAGTGTAAGATCCTGGAGTGTTGCATTTGTCTTCGGCATTTCGCTATCCTCACCTGTAGCACAGCCGCACACAAGAAGCATTCAATAAATGTTTCATGTTTGATTGAGTGAGTGAATGTAATAATGACCAAGTGTAGTGTATAATGTTCATTGAGTTTATGCCAGTTTTCATAGTATATAAGATACTTGACTTGGCCAAAGTCAGCTTCAATTTCATACATTTTGTTGGTAAAAGGCTAATTTATGTTTTTTAAAAAACTGTGGGATCGGGATGCCTGGATGGCTCAGTCGGTTGGGCGTCTGCTTTCAGCTGAGGTCATGATTCCAGGGCCCTGGGACTGAGTCCTGCATTGGGCTTCTTGCTCAGCGGGATGCTTCTCTCTCTCCCTCTGCCTGCAGCTCCTCCCCTGCTTGTGCTCTTTCTCTCTCTCTCTCTCTGACTAATACATAAATAAAATCTTTTTTTTTTTAAGATTTTTTTATTTTTATTTTTTTGACAGAGAGAAACACAGCGAGAGAGGGAACACAAGCAGGGGGAGTGAGAGAGGGAGAAGCCGGCTTCCTGCTGAGTGGGGAGCCCAATGCGGGGCTCCATCCCTGGACTCCGGGACCTGAGCTGAAGGCAGACGCTTAACGACGGAGCCACCCAGGCGCTCAATAAATAAAATCTTAAAAAAAAAAATGTGGGATCCATTAAGGAAAGACCATGGTTTTGTTTTCTGATGGATTTGAATAGCACTTTCTCATTTGTGAAGTAAGTGTGGCAGATTCTATTATCCTTAGTTTTAAAATGAAAAAAGCTGAGGCATGGAAAGATTCTAAATAAATGTAATTAGTGGATGATAAACTTGGCATTTAAGACAAGAGTTCAGACCTCCTGGTACAGCTTTGCCCTTTGACAAAGACAGTCTTCTTGTTAGACTAGAGTCTCTCTTCATATCACAGACTGCACCTCTTGATATTTTCCAAGAAAGTTACTATTTTGAAGTTAGGAAAAGAGGTTTAATCTAATGATCAACAACAACACTAGAAACAATTTCTATCTTACTGATATGTGTTCTTGGTTTAATAGGGGGAAAAGGGCAATTTATTAGAAACAAGGATCTGAAGATGTTGGTCAACTTAGTTACTATGTTAATTTGTTATTTGGTACCTACTATATGCATTTTTTTCACTAAGGCAAAAATATGACTAGTGAGTTTACCAGAAATACCTCAGATCTCTAGCCTCTGCAAGGTTTAGTTAGGCTTCTGTGTTTTAGGGAGAAAGGAATGCATTAAGTGGGAAAACTAGAGGGAGCCTTCACTAATCATCTTGAAACATTAACTTTACCTATGCAAGTAATATCATTTCAGTATAAACGTGTGCTGATGGAAATCTAGATTAAATTTTGCTTATCTAAGAGGACCATCTTTTTATTCTGATGGACTAATATTAAATTCTAAAGAAATATACAAAAGAAAGTAATCAAACACACTTGCAATACAGGGGTATTTTGCATTGGGTTTGGGCAGGGTGAGGATGATGTATCTTTTTTAAGGTTGTTACAAGTTTTGGGCTGAGTCAGAACTATAGAAGCAAATGGACAGAAACAAATCTGAGACTTGAAAAACAATCATGAATATTTGGATTTTTCCAGCCTTAGTTCTTATTCTTTCAGTTCAGGTGTATTCTTCTTTTCATGTTTTCTAGGCAAAATTAATTGAATGTCCTAATAGGTATTCATTCATCCATTCAGTCATTTAACAAATATTTACCAAATTCCTATTACATTCAAGGTGCTTCCATATAATGTAAAAGAAACAGTGATGTTCTGACCCATGCTAACAGCATTAAAAAGCAGTCTCAAGTTTATTTGGGCAAAGTGGGGAAAGGAAAAGCAGAGTATAAGTACATAAAAGAATTATTATTAAATGCTTATACATGTAGTCTACGATGAATGTATATGATTCAGGACAGGGTAAAAGGGATAGGAAAAGTTTAGGTATATGGATGTTCAGAAGCTGATTCTGCCACTTATTTGCTATTTAATACTCAGGTTCCTCATCTATAAGTTGGGAATAAGGGCACCAACCTCAATAAGAACTTTGTGAGGGAATATGATGAGAATTAGCAATTATGTATCTAAAGAGGCTAGCAGGATTCTTAGCACATGGTACTGTCAGTATTATCAATGACTCATTTTTAATGTAACAGAGTCGCACTTCTATAAATGCTTTCATGAATGTAGTTACTGATAAGATGTTCTGATACGGATAATGCGAAGTACATTTTTAGAGAAAGGGCTTCAGTAATTCCATATTTAAAAACAGGAATATGGGAAGTAGATGAGGTGCCTGTCAGACAGGCAATCTATCAGAGTAGTATTTCTGCAACTTGGTAAGAGTCCATAGTTGTAAAAGATGCATAAGTGACAACCCAAGTCCTTCTTATACAAAATGTGGAGATGAATTTCAAATATTTCCATTGAATCAAGATTAGAAAGACAGTCCCCTCATCCCTGCAAGCCCTGCTGTAGCCTATACTAAGGGTCTGCTTAGATTTAACCTGTTTAATTTTTTTCACTTAAAGATACCTTTCTGGCTTTTAAAAACATATTTGAACCTTCATCTTGGACCATTTCAACATTCCCTTCTACATGGTATATAGTATACAATCCATAACGGTCAAATTTCTCTTTAATATTTGCACAACGGTGGCCTAGGTTTTCTGTTTCGCTTTCAAGTTTTTCTGAAATTTGTACTAACATTTATTTTGGCAGTTTGATTTTGTTCTAGTCGTCAATGCTTAGATACAATTAAAAAAACCCTTTAATTTGGCCTTCGTTTAATATTGCAGAGGTCCTATTTTGAAAACAATTTCTGTATTGTGGAAAATGGACATAGTCTGCATTTTTTTGTTCGTTTTTTTAGTTTCAGGCTTCAATTTCCTAATTATGATTTTGAAAATACAGTATGCCCTATATACTAAGTTAAGGCGATCACAAATGAAAAACCTACATCCAGCTTTGCAGAATTGGAGGGAGAAGGCCTGCCAATGGGCTACTTTTCGCTAACACAGCACATTGTATTATTTTTCAAACAGAAGTTTTAAATCTGCTTATATCCAACCTCACAACGAGGGATGGGATGTTTTTCTCGAGTATTCTGTTTGCTACATTTAGTGAGGGGAGAGTCGTGGTTTTTTTCGGGGTTATTTTTATGACCGCTCCCTTCCCCTCCCTGCGACTTCCACCTGCGCAACCGCTCGCCCCTAGGCGAGGAAGATACTGCAGAGGAGACCCCAAAATGCATTCTCGAGGACGATCCCAAGCACTCTAAAACCAGTGAGTAAATTATTTTCCCCTCCGGGTTAACCTAGTTCCGCTAGCTCAAGCCTGGGCTTAGAGGAACAGCTAAATTCAGAATGTGGAGCTGGAGGGGAATGCGTGGCAAAAACCCACTGGGGGGGGGGGGGACTGTTTCTAGGAATATGCGGCAACCCGCGCAGGAATGGCTTTGCTCAAGCTGCTCTAAAGAGTTGCATTTTCCTTGCTCATGGAACTTGCTTCAGTTCCTAGGGAAGCGCCTGCCTGCTTTTTCGGTGCGTGGCCAGTGTGGGTGGTGACCGAAGAGTCAAAGGCGATGGCCAAGGGAAGCGAGTTCCCGCGATGGAACTTGACGCGGATCCCAGGGTCTCAGTTGGGGTCCCATCACAGTCTTGGGTGCATGGGCTGCGACTGGCTTTTTTTTTTTTTTTTTTGGCGGGAGGGCAGATGGTGGGGGAGGCTGGAGGAAAACTACCAAGGGCTTTTCTGGGCTTGCAGCGTCCCGCCGCCTGCCGCCGCTCACGCTGTCTTCCGGCGGCGCCCCCAGCTCGGGCCCCGCACGCGGCAGCGGTCATAGGGCGTGCTTGCGGCAACCGCAGGACACGCGGGCCCGCCGGGGCGGGGGCGGGGCGGTGGTGGCGGTTGCGGGGCATGCGCGGCTCCGCGCGCGGCTTCTCAAATATGGCGGCGGCGGTGTGAAGACCGGTACCGGCTCGCGGGACCAGTGTGACAATTTGGCTCCTTTCGCCGACGAGACCCGAGGTGCGTGGCGACTCCGGGCCCCGTGAGAAGCAGAGAGGTGGAGCCGTGGCATCCGGTCTCTGGTCGTTTTCCGAGGGCGGGCGGGTGGCCGGGAGCCCTCCGCGGCGCGTCCCGCGCGAGTAACGCCCCCTTACCGCCCCACCGGTCCGGCCTTAGCTCGGCTCCTCACCCCGGTAGCCCACCTTTGGCATCCTCACCTCGGAGGCCAGGGCTCCCCTGCCCCACCTAGCGCCTTCCACGACGCCCCACAACTGCTTTTGCGCAGCCCCTCGCATTCCCCCGGGGCTCCGTCGCCGGTCACGGGCCCATCCCTAGCGCGGCGTTTGGTTGCCGTGTCGCTCTCTAGCCGCCCCCTGGCCCGAAGCGCGGACAGCACCCTCCAGAGCATCCTCTTGCTGTGGGTGGAGCTGGGTTGGGGGGCCGAGGTGGGGCACCGAGGCAGCGCCGGTGGGCGGTGGGGCTGAGGAACAGCGATGACTTTGCGTGGTTTGGGTTCAAGCCCGCCCGGTTGCCTTCCGGGGAGTTGTGAGATAACTTTCGGAGTTTGGGAGGGAAACGTTGGCCCGGAAGGATGCGCCTGTGGCGGAGCGCGGGCTCGGTCCCGGTGCCAGGTGCCCATCGGTCTCGCGCCGCGGGGCTCGGGACCGCTGGTGGTGGGCGGGGGTCGCCGGTGGCTCGCCCTCGGGGGAGAAGTGGGGCGGGAGGGGCGGCCCTCCTTGCTTGTGTGTGTGTGTGTGTGTGGAGGGGGGGGGAGCAGAAAGGGGGACTCCAACTCTCCCGAGGAGCTACAGGGAAGCGGCTGTGCTGTCGCAGCATGACCTGGTCTAGGGACCGTTGGTGCCTTTAAGGCTCATCGTTCTTGCTTGTTTCCACCTGACTAGTGGTTCTCCTGCATCCTGGTGTAAATCCTCAAATCGCCTGAGGGAGAAAGAGCAGGCGAATTTAATAGATTTTGCGCCTTGAGGTTATACATAGCTTTGAGGTCTGTAATTTGCCCCCTCCCCCACCCCCCAGATGTTTGGCCAGCATCGGTATTTACAAATCCCCATTTAAGACTATTGATGTTTTTAAAAGTTGTAAAACATTTGTCATTCATTACAAAGTGTGATTATAATTTGAATTTAGCCTTTATCTTGAAGAATTAGATTAGCTTTTATGAATTATGTGTTAAGGTGACTTTAGGATATCTCTGGAAAGCGAATGGATCTGTTAGTAGAGGGAAGGTAAGGCAGGGAGAGTGGATACTTATGATCATGTGATTTACAAAATTATCAGGGATAGTTTCATTTACCAAAGCAACTGCACATGCTGCTGCATTTTTAATGCTCCCAGAGCTTTTCATATTTCTATTTTGGGGAAACAGTACTTTTCAAAAGCAGGGCTTGGGATGTTCGTCAGTAATCACAGTTTTGCCTTTCTTACCATTCTTTTTTTAAATTACTCATTAAATAATGTATTTCCAGGGATTTTTTTTTAAATACAGTCTTTGGTTTTGTATATTGGGAGGAATGTGAAAATAAGCTTTTGGAAAAAAGTCCAGTTGGGATTTTGAGAAAGGAGTGAATTTATGAGCACTCACCTGATGCGTTGTATTTGTTTGGCTATAGTTTTATCCATAGTCTTTAAGAGAGTCTGAAAGGTCTTTTCAAAAACTTAAACACATTTAAAACAGCTTTGAAACTTTTGAATGAATGTCATATATATCATAAACCTTATAAACTTAAGGGTGTGTACCTGTTTCCTTTAGAGAACCTGAGTTGTTTTGAAATTGGGAAAAAAGATTAATGTAACTGAAATACATTATGTGTGAGGTTGCTTTAAAGCTAATGATGTCATAATATGTACAGAAATCATTGGAGTCAGCCTTTAAAGAGGTGGTATCAGTTTTTCTTATGAGGCAATTGGTCAGTCTTTATGTTGCAATCAGTACATCTTTTTGAAGTGCCTTTGCTGTAATATGGGGTTTAATTCAAGGTGCATTTATTCAGAGGCTGTGAATGTTGGCTTCTGGGTTTTTAAGGCTTCCCATCAGTAGTTTATCCCTGAAAATTTCAAAGTTATAGCTAAGAAAATCAAACGAATGTAAAACAAGTAGTTATTTTATTTCGAGGGCAAATTCAGGGAATCAGTATTTTGGTTATAATTCTCTAAATAAAATTCTGGGTGGGGCGCCTGGGTGGCTCAACTGGTTGAGCGTCTGTCTCAGGTTCAGGTCCTGATCCCGAGGTCCTGGGATCAAGCCCCGCATTGGGCTCTCTGCTCGGCGGGGAGCCTGCTTCTCCCGCTCCCTTTGCTGCTCCCCTTGCTTGTTCTCTCTCTCTCTCTCTCTGTCGAATAAAAAAAGTCTTAAATAAAATTCTGGGTGTAACTGTGATTTATTCCTTACTTGGGTTGATATTAACTTTGTGTGTCTTTATGATTAAATAAAGCTATACATTTTTATGAGATTATTTTCTAGGTCAAACAGATAAACATACTGGTTAGGCTTGGGAAGAAAAATGAATTATTGGTATAAATTGAAAAGTCTACGTGTTCTGGGAATTGAGGTTTTTTTTGTTAATGCTAAACAACTTGGCTTCTGTGACCAAGTAAGTAGTTTAGTTTGTAACTAAATATTAACAGACTCATAATTTAGAGCACTTTCTTTTTTCAAAATGTTTAAAAAAAAATCTCTGAGCTAAAAAGTAATAAGGGTTATGATGGCCAGCTATAAGTCAGATGTGACTCTCATTTTCTTTTGGGTTTGTTCCTTTTTAGCTGCCTGCCTGTTCCCCCCAGATGCTTCCTATATCCCCTCTTCCTGCCCCCCCCCTTCTCTTTGCTGTGGGTGTCTGTTTCCGCATCAGTGAAATGGTCAGGGTAATCCTTTGCTGCCTCACCAAGAAATAATTGATGATAATAAAGTGCCTTGAAAGGGCTGAGTAAATACCAAGTCTTTTGAATGAAAATGATGTAGCCCCTTGTTCCATTTAAGGAAGATCCAAATCCCAATTTTAGTTTGAGCTCTTGGGGTGGGGGAAATTCACTTGAATATTTTATTGTCCCTCTCTTTGGGTTAATAGGGATGATTGTATTACTTTAGTAACTGGAACACTGGAGGGTGCAAGGGATCCTCTGCTATTTGAGTTATTAGTAGCCTCTCGGCTTTTTTTTTTTTTTTTTTTTTTTTTGCCAGCTTACCCTGTCTGTTCCCCTTTTCCCCTCTATGCCAGCTCTATTCTGATTCCAGCTGTGAATGGAAACCTGAGGTCATTTTGTCTTTTAGTTTACCTCTCTGGGAGTTTCATTGTCTCCTTATAGTCCTATTCCTGGTTTTTAGGATACACAAGATAGAACAAAGTGAGCTCTGCCAGCTGAACTCTGCCAGCCATCAGTGTTAGAGCTGTGAGGTTGTGGTTGTAAATATAGGTCTGACATTGCCAGATGTTTTGTAGCTTGGAGTGAGGAAATCGAGTACCCATAAGAATTTTAAGAACATTATTGATGTCTGAAAATTACTACATAATATCTTAGGATTTGCAGTGGTAGTTAATTTCAGGAACCAAAAACCTGGAAATTTTGAAAATGGCTGATGTTAATGATTTTAAAAGAAAAAGTCCACCCTTCTCTGGGTTGGTGTCTTAATATCTGTAATCCTTTTTTCTTAGGGAAATAGTTGAAGGAAACCACTGCCGTGGTTGGAAAGGTTTGGTATAATTTAGTGGTAAGTGTTCTAAGGCTTTAACTAGTTTGGACTTTGGTTACTGTAAGTAGAGAAATACCTTTATTATAGTGATAACATTTCATTTTTAAAAAGGTAACAGAGGTGATGGTTCTTAAAGCCGGGTAACTTGAAAAAAATTTTAGAAATCATCTAAGATTTGGAATGTGCGTGTGTGTGTGTGTATGTGTGTGTATACACATATATATATTTGTTTTTCATGAGTACGGCATTTTTGCTTATTGTGTCTTTATGTTGTCTAAGTAAACCTTGGCCACCTTGGAAATAATAATACAAGTGATTTTTATGCTAAATGGTTTCTACTAGACACATATCCCTAAACTTTTCCCTGCTTTCATTTTTTGGGCATGTGGTGGAAAGATTTTGACATAAAAAATGAGGATATCTCATTGCATGAAAAGCCAAAGATTTGAGAATCCTTTAAGCAGTTTATATGATGGTGCTGTTCAATTTAATTTCGTACTCATTTCCCTAAACTAGATGAATTCCTTATTTAACCAAGAAGGAAAAAAAAAAGAACAAGCTTTTTTTATAAATAAAGAGCTGGGAAACATTTGAAGATAGCATTTGACTACCTACTACTTGTGACCTGTGTTTATGGCTGTGGCTCTGCCCCTTCCTAAGTTTATAGGAGCAAATTGTTGTAAGAGCGGAAAGAGAGTGCCACCTTTTGTGATAACGTGCCTTTGTAAACTTCAGAAAGGACAGGGATATATTGCAATTCTAGAGTATACCTTTAGGATACTTTCATTTCTCAGGGAAAAGTTGGTGGGACTCTCTTTGCTTCCTGTCTTTAGAATACATATTTGATTTTTCTCAACCTCCGTTTCTCATAAGGATTAAAGGGTACAGAATTCTAGTCATAAACAGCTTCATTTGCTTGGTTTGTACCTTTTAACCTTGACATAGTCTTTTAAATTCAGTATTTGTACTGAGAGAGTTCTTACTTACTTTATCATTTGGTCACTTTTCTCACCTTTTATCATTCTTAGGTAGTTTAAGATTTTGTTTATATATTTAGTTTTAAGTTGACTGTGATTGAATCACATGTGTTTTTTATTTTCTCTATATAGTTGTAAACGTGCTTTTTGCTGTGAAACTGTTGTCTTTTTTTTCCATTTGAAAGGTTTAAAGTTTTATTTGGAATATTTATCAATATATTTTAATGTTATTTGAAAAATAATGATCAGTATTATCTTTATTTTTTATTGACTTGGTAGAGTTTCATAAATCTATCCAAATGAAACACATTATCTTTGGTAGTTATTAAAAGAATTAAAATGCAGTACTCAATACTGGTAAGTACCTTTAAATATTGCTTTGTTTTAGATTAGACACTGTTTTGTGATATTTTGGGGTTGAGATTTTGAGAGGTTCTAGAAATACTTAAATGAATAATTTACAGACACCTGCCTCACGTTTTAAGTATTGTCAGGGATGTTAGTTTTCTGGTCACTTCAGACTGTGGTTTATTGCATGCTTTTCTGTAGTCTGTTGTCTAGCAGGGATTGTTGTTGTCATCATTTCCATTATTTCTTGTAGGACTGGTGTTAGAAACCATAAATCTAGACTGCTGTGATAATAGGAACAGGCTGTAACCTGACCCAGTTCTTTTGTCAAAATGTCACACCAAGAGCTGCCTGTAGTAAATTGACATGCCCTGCTATTAACTTCAGTCCTCCACAAATGTTGGTGGGCAGCAGGTCTTTGGGCAATTAGCCTGTGGCTGTGCTTTAAAACCTTAGGAATTTACAACTATAAACTGGGATTTTGGCAATCCTTGTCTTTCATTTATCTGTTTTCTGACATAACATACTTAAGTAGATGCATAGCTTTCAGATAAATTATTTTCAAGTTACAAATAATTATTTCAATTTATAAGCTATAATTTTTGAGATAAATTAAAAAGTCTTAAAAATAGTTATTTTCTTTTTGGGTTTGTTTTGTTACAGAAAAAGATTTCTTAGTTTTGGGGTACACTTTACTAAAGCATAATTAAAATTGCTCCTCGAGAAACCTTAATTTCCTACAGGAGGCTAGATTTGATCAATCCTTACTACCAAAAATGTTCATTCTTAATATTGATTATTCACAATTCAGAGATGGAATTTTATTATTAAAGGTAATTATACCATTAGAATTCAGAGGTTTTTTTCCTGATTACTTTTATAGATATATCAGAGAATGGGAAATTTGATTATTTACTTGAGTGAATTGAGTAGGTGTTTGTGAGATCCTTAGGTAATGAATCATGTACAATTTCAACAAGTTATATATGGCTATATGATGGCTATATACATTTTTTCCTATCCTCTATTAGGATAATAACTCTTACCAGAAACAAAAAAAGAGTTAAAAAATTAAAAGAGCCAGCTTCTCTTTGTCAAAGGAAAATATATAGCTATAATGTATTTCACTTAAATCAGTATGAGGTTTTGGTAGAAATGTGAAGTACTTTTTACAACCAAAGTAATAAACTATTTTCAAGTCAAAATGAAAACCTTAAAGGTGCTATCTTAAGGCAGTTAACTTAGGCTTCCCTATCATCCTCTTATTTATTGACTGGGCAGCAAAGAGGAGCTTTTTTGTTTGTTATTCAATTTTGAAAACAGTGTCTTTAAAGATTAAAAAAGAAAAAAATGTTCTACTTACGCTATTTTATTAGTATTTTCTGGTGAATTATGTGTGTGTATAACTTTATCACTTACTCCAACATCTTCTTTAAAACTACCAGCAAAACTCTGTCAAATAAATAAATAAAATCTTAAAAAAAAGCGGGGGGGGTGGTCCTGGGTGGCTCCATCATTAAGCATCCATGCAGGTCATGATCCTGGTCCTGGGATTGAGCCTTGCATCGGGCTCCCTGCTTGGTGGGAAGCCTGCTTCTCCCTCTCCCATTCCCCCTGCTTGTGCTCCCTCTTTTGCTGTCTCTCTCTCTGTCAAATAAATAAATAAAATAAAATAAAAATAAAACTACCAGCAAGCATATTTGTGTCCCTCTCCTGGCCTCGAAACTTCTTATACTATTGATATACTCAAGGGAATATAATGAAATATTTATGCAACCAAATTATTTTGTGTTTAGTGATAGTGTCTTTTACTTTTTGTGTTTGGATATTGGGTTAAAACATGTATTTTAGGGGTGCCTGCGTGGCTCAGTTGGTTAAGCGACTGCCTTAGGCTCAGGTCATAATCCTGGAGACCCTGGATCAAGTCCTGCATCAAGCTCCCCGCTCAGCATGAGGCCTGTTTCTCCCTCTCTCACTCCCCCTGCTTGTGTTCCCTCTCTCGCTGTGTTTCTCTCTGTCAAATAAATAAATAAAATCTTAAAAAAAAAACAACAAAAAACCAAACATGTATTTTAGGGCGTCTGGGTGGTTCAGTGGGTTAAAGCCTCTGCCTTTGGCTCAGGTCATGATCTCAGGGTCCTGGGATAGAGGCCCACATCGGGCTCTCTGCTCAGCGGGGAGCCTGCTTCCTCCTCTCTCTTTGCCTGCCTCTCTGCCTACTTGTGATCTCTCTCTCTGTCAAATAAATAAAATCTTAAAACAAACAAACATGTATTTTAGTAATTGGAATTTATAAACCAAATTCTGGTACAGCATATATTCCTAGCTCTTCTTTTCTCTAAAGAAACCACTTATAGTAGTGACCAATTTACACTGAGGCCTGTCTTTTTGAGACCTCAAATATCTTAGAAATCAAATTCAGAGTAAAAAATTCAAGGTTTATCAGATGTGGGGAAGGAGGGTGATGTGAGAAGTAGGGAACTATCTCAGATCTCACAGAATTTTCTCCTTGGCCCATTGACCTATACTTGTGTAAATTAAACTATAGCGGATTAAACATTGCAGGAAGGAACAGAGGAGAACAACAATGACAGCCAGCCCCCCTCCCCCCAATTTTTTAAAAACCACAATGTTCTGGGACTGTATGGTTTAGGTTTAAGTGGCCAGTAGCATGGCAGATTATATTTACCCATTTAGCAAATATTTTGGGGACCCTACATGTGAAAGACACTGTAGATAGACAATGGAGAATACAAAGATGAACCAGATATATTACTGCCCCTGAAAGCTTATTTCTTCCAGGGGAGATAAAGCATGGATACAAATGGAACAGAAGAAATTTTTAGCAAAATGGTTAAGTATTCAGGGACGTATGTCCAATCTAACTGGGTGATCTTTGAGTCTCGATATTCTTAACTTTCAAATGGACATTAATAATAGTAACAACCCTACAGGCTTTAGATAAGAAAAATGTATATAAAGGCTCTAGTAGGTTATCAGACATTTAGGAAGAGTTCAGTAAGTGACAACTCATAGTATTTATTATTATCATTTTCATCACTACTGTCATTAGACCCTAAGGGCCATAATTTTTATTTTCTTATGCCTCATCGATCCATTTTATCCAAAGTGCATGGTGTGTCTCCTTTTCTGTTTCAAAGCATGGACAATGTATGCAAACCCTGTATTTTGGAGGTCTTAAAAGACTTGAGTTTGAATCATTTTTCTTTCACTACCAGCTTTCTGATCTTCAAGGATCAGCAGAACTTGGTAATTGCCAAGATACTGGACAAAGGAAGAAGAGAATCAAAGATAATTTCTAGTTCAGAAGGATTGTGTATTAGTAAAGCTTATTTAAAAAGGAAGCAGAGGAAGAGTCACTTATATTGGAAGGCAAAAGAGTTTGATTTCTTAAATATGTAATGTTTGAAGTGGCTGTGAGGCATTTAGACTGATGTTCAATTGGCTAGACTAGAAATTTTGGAGAGAGGTTGAGACTAGAGATGCTGATGTAGGAGTCATCCACATAGGGATGGTGCATTACCATGGAATACAATGAGAGTCTAGACTCTAAAATTATTAGAATCTAGAGGAAGAGACTGACTAGAGAAGATCAATGGTAGGACAGGAGAGGGAAGTAGACATAGAAGAATAATAGAGGTAGGACAACTAGAGAACCTGAGGCTCAGAGACGAGAGTTGTCTGGAATGAGGGGTGACCTATTACTCCTGAAGTGTCAAGAGAATAAGGACTGAAGCACTGAAATGGGGTCTGATGCCTGGGAGGTAATTAGGGTTTTGGAAAGCAGTTGTGGGAAAAGAAGGAAGGTAGTGGCCAGTTTGTAAAAAGTAAAGTATCCCAGCAATTCTTCGTATTTTGCATGTTGTTATATTTTTTATTAGCAAAATCTTAGTTATCGGGAAAAGGTTATTCTGATAGATGTGTAATATAATATATATTATATATAGAGAGAAAGAATCTTTTTTACACTGATAAAAGTTTGATGGTGTCTCAAATTAAGGTAACTTTACTCTTTCAAAAAATGTGGATTTTAATATCTGCCAAATGGGAGGTTCAGTGAACAAGTCTAATAATAAATGCTTAAGTTTGGATATTACGTGTTCCCACCTATAGGACTTGTCTAGGAAATATGCAGCAAATTTTGCTGTTGGTACAGGAACAAACTTTCTTTTTCTGCTGTATTTTGTTTTTATACCTTCTCAGGTTGAGATTCTATAGAATTCCATCCATTTTATAACATCTGACTAATGGCTTAAAATTGAAAAGGGCCCTGGGAGATTTCTTCCTTGTCAGACTTGTTAAGTTCCTGTCCTCATCAAAATGTTTACCCTTATTGACTCTCCACATAGTGGTCTCTAATTAGAGACTCAGGGTGTATTACCTTATCTTCAAAATGAAACAAAACAAAACAAAACAAAAAAAAAAAGAAAAGAAAAAAAGAGAAAAGGAAAAGCAAAACAAACAACCTGAAACAAATAATGGAAAGGCCCTGTAATAGTAGAATTACAGACCCATTAACTTGCTAAATATGCTAAATAGTTCTTTAAAACTGTCTCAAAGAAAGAAAGAAAAAAAACACCTAGAATTTTCTCCAGACTCACATAAGACCAATGGGAATTTTAGATTTTTTTTTTTTAACATTTTATTTATTTGACAGAGAGAAACACAGCCAGAGAGGGAACACAAGCAGGGGGAGTGAGAGAGGGAGAAGCAGGCTTCCCGCTGAGCAGGGAGCCTGATGTGGGACTCAATCCTGGGTCTCCGGGATCATGACCTGAGCTGAAGGCCGTCGCTTAACCAACTGAGCCACCCAGGCGCCCCAATCATTCTTTGATCATACTGAAAAAAATGGCTGAAGACAATGCAGGAATTTTCAAAGCATATGTTGATCTCTTATCAGCTCTTATTTCTATAACAAGATACATTCTTCAAAACAAATGGTTTTGTAAAAGATCCCAGAATAGCAATGCTTGTTCAAAGTTTGCTTAGATATAGCAACTAGATTTAGTGTAACTGTGTGCTATGTTGGTAAAGGAAATGTCAGTGTCAGACACTTATTATAAAATAGTGCTAACCAAGGGTGCCTGGGTGGCTCAATCCTTGAGCGTCTGCCTTTGACTTAGGTCATGATCCCGAAGTCCGGGGATCATTGAGCCCCGTATCGGGCTTCCTACTCTGCAGGAAGCCTGCTTTTCCTTCTCTCACCCCCCCTGCTTGTGTTCCCTCTTTAGCTGTGTTTCTCTCTGTCAAATAAATAAATAAAATCTTTTAAAAAAAGTAATAATGCTAACCAGGGGTGCCTGGGTGGCTCAGTTAGTTAAGTGTCTGCCTTCTGCTCAGGACATGATCCCAGGGTTCTGGGATGGAGTCCTGCAACTGGCTCCTTGCTCCGCAGGGTGTCTGTTTCTTCCTTTGCCCCCGCCTCTGCTCATGCTTCTGCTCTCTCTCTCTCTGAAATAAATAAATGGAATATTTGGGAAAAAAATAATGCTAACCCAGTACTTTTCTTTTGATTAATTTATATTAAAAAAATTTTTTTTCCACACGGTTAAGTTGCTCCTTATATGCATTCAGTGAGGCAACTTCTCTGTATGCTGGCAAAAACAAAACTTTTAATTTTTTTTCCTTGCCCAAATTTTCTTTCATGTAACATGGAGAACTACTTTGGGAGTCTTGAGTCTTTCTTAAAAGTGCTGAAGCAGTTCAAAGTATATTGAGAGCAAAATTAAGCTTTTCTGTTGTTTCCTGTGTAGACGATGACTGTATGAGTTGCATTTGTATTTCTAGAAGAATGTTAGGCTCTTAATTTTTTTCCAGAAAGACAGCAGCTGTGCTATCTGCATATCTGGTATGTAAGTCATATAGATATGTTCTTAGCTTCACGGCATATCTTTATCTGTGGCCCTGGGGATTCAACTATTGAGTTGATGCTAGCAGTATTTACCAGTAGATCATAGTCTATTCCTTTGGCTTCTGTAATCTCTACCTTTGTATTGTGATGAGAAACATAGTCGAATTACAGTGAAATGCTGGGGCATTTTAAGAGGAACAGTAGAACTTTTATGTTTTCTCAAATTATTCTCAAAAATAGTTTCTATTAAATTAACCAGCATTCCTTTACATCAAGATGTGTACATATTCCTCCTAGTACTCAGTCCTAGGAAAATGTTTATCTTTCCCATTGAATTTGTATTTTTATCTTGTAGTGAAACATATATAGACCAGAGAGAAATTAACCGTTCAGATTGAGTACTAATCTTTTCCCAACTAGTACCTATTTTTTTTTTTTAAGAGGTGGGGAGGAAAAAAAAAAAGAGGTGGGGAGGGGCAAAGGGAGAGAAAATCCCAAGCTGGCCTCATGCCCAGCATGGAGGCCAGCACAGGGCTGGATCCCATGACCCTGAGATCATGAACTGAGCCAAAATCAAGAATTGTCACTTAACCAACTGAGCCACCCAGGTGCCCCATTTGCTCTTTTTTGATAATAAAAGCCCAATCCTTCTGTTTTTATATTGGAACTACTAATGCTTTTTAAAAATAGCACGGTATGGGGACGCCTGGGTGGCTCAGTCCGTTGACCCTCTGCCTTTGGCTCAGGTCCTGATCCCAGTGTTCTGGGATCGAGCCCTGCCTTGGGCTCCCTGCTCTGTGTGGAGCCTGCTTCTCCCTCTCCTTTTGCTTGCTACTCCCCCAGCTTGTGCTCTCTCTGTCAAATAAATAAATAAGATCTTTTAAAAAAATAGCGTGGTATAGGACAACAATTATATAGAAATGGTGAAAAGTTTTGTTGATCAAACAATATTTTGAAAATGATAAATCTGTCATAAACTTAAGAACCCAATGCCTAGTAAATTTTTTTTTTAAAGATTTTATTTATTTATTTGACAGACAGAGATCACAAGTAGGCAGAGAGGCAAGCAGAGAGAGAGGAGGAAGCAGGCTCCCCACTGAGCAGAGAGCCCGATGTGGGCCTCAATCCCAGGACCCTGAGATCATGACCTGAGCCGAAGGCAGAGGCTTTAACCCACTGAGCCACCCAGGCGCCCCTAGTAAATGTATTTTCATCTAACTTGGTGTTTATCACTTTTTTTTTTTGAGGGTCAAGGCAGAGGGAGAAGGAGAGAGGGAATCTTAGGTAGGCTCCACCCCCAGTGCAGAACCTGATGTGGGGCTTGATCTCATGACCCAGGGATCATGACCAGAGCTGAAATTCAGTTGGAAGCTTAATGTACTGAGCCACCCGGGTGTCCTGGTGTTTATCACTTTTTAGATTATAAAATAAGCACTAATTTTTCTCCTCTTTTGAGTGTTAATCTTGAGAATAGTGGAGTTTTTTCTTAAGGCATGAACTTTTTTTTTTTTTTTAAGATTTTATATATTTATTTGAGAGAGACAGAAGAGAGTATGAGTGGAGAGAGGGAGAGGCAGACTTCCTGCTGAGCAGGGAGACGGACTCAGGGCTCCATCCCAGGGCTCTGAGATCATGACCCCAGCTGAAGGCAGATGCTTAACCCACTGAGCCCCCCAGGCACCCGAAAGCATGAACTTTTAAAAAGGCATTTATTAGTGTCTAGTTTTTATTTTATCTAGAAATATTGGATTTATGGATTATAATATGGACAGAATTTTATTAGAAGATTATTGATTTACAGAATTTGGAAAGTATGTATTTAAAAGTTCTTCAGGGACGCCAGGGTTCCTCAGTCGGTTAAGCATTTAAGCATCTGCCTTCAGCATAGGTCGTGATCCCAGGGTCTTGGGATAAAGTAAGGTTAATCATTCACTTCATTTTACATCTAGTGCCTAGATTAAATGAGAATTTACACATTTGTGTGGTGCCTAGGTGGCTCAGTCAGTTGAGCATCCTACTCATATGAATTTCAGAATATTTGAAAAGAAATATTTTATAGTGGGGAGCCTGGGAGGCTCAGTCATTAGGCGTCTGCCTTTGGCTCAGGTCATGATCCCAGAGTCCCGGGATTGAACCCCACATTAGGGTCTCTGCTGAGCTGGGAAACCTACTTCTCCCTCTTTCACTCCCCCTGCTTGTGTTCCTTCTCTAGCTATGTTTCTCTGTCAAATAAATAAAATCTTTAAAAAAGAAAAAAGAAATATTTTACAGTGATTCAACAGTTACATATATCACCCAGTGCTCATCATGACAAGTGCACTCCTTATCCCCATCACCTATTTCACCCATCCTCCCTACTCACCTCCTCTGGTAACCTTCAGTTTATTCTCTATACTTAAGAGTCTGAATGGTGTCTTCAGACAACTCACTGCACTTTAACACCATGAGGACTGAAAGGGAAAGGTTATTGAGTCACTGTCTCATGCACTCATAAACAGTTTGAGTTCTTTTTTGTGTGTTGAAGGCTTTATTTGGCAAGACTTTGGACTTCACAAGAGATACATCTGCTCACTGGTACTGAGTGACTATGATTATTGAAAAGGAAAAGTTTCCAGACTCTGAAAGAGCTGATCTTATCTAATATGGCTAATCTCAAACTAAAGGGATCTGGAATTCTTCCTGTCTTTATCTGGGGATAAGTAGTATTTATTTTATTCCTTGGTCTGTGGTTCTACCTTTAAAATAAGGGGTTTGAATTCCAAAACATTGGTTTTGAACTTAAGAATATTTGCATTGCATTTAACTCTAAGAAACTTGTTTTTATAGAAATACTTATTTTCAGGGCACCTGGGTGGCTCAGTTGTTAAGCTTCTGCCTTCGGCTCAGGTCATGATCCCAGGGTCCAGCGATTGAGCCCCCGCATCGGGCTCCCGGCTCAGCAGGAAGCCTGCTTCTCCTTCTCTCACTTCTGCTTCTCCCTCTCTCACTGTCTCTCTCTCTGTGTCAAATAAATAAATAAAATCTTAAAAAAAAAAAAGAAATACTTATTTTATGGGCACCTGGTGGCTCAGGTTATGATCCTGGAGTCCCGGGATTGAGTCCCATGTTGGACTCTAAACTCAGTGGGGAGCTTGTTTCTCCCTCTCCCTCCACTCCTTCCTAGTTATGTGCTTGGTGTCTCTCTCTCTCAAATAAATAAATATTTGAAAAAGTGATTTTTTTTACCCACAAGCAGTGTGTGAGAGTTCTAGTTGTTCCATATCCTCATCAGTGTTTGGTATTGTCAGTCTTTTAAAGTTTAGTTATTTTATGTAGTCGTTCTCATTGTGATTTTAATTTGTGCTTCCCCGAATACTAATGATGTTGACCATCTTTTCACATGCTTCACAGGGCATTTGTGTATCTTCTTTAGCAATCTTTTGCCAGTTATGTTTTTACTGGGCTGTTTGCCTTTTAAAAATTGAGGTGTAAGCGTTCTTTATATATTCAAGGATGCAGATCTTTTATCAGATAATATTTTGCAGGTATTTTCTCCTATTCTGTAGCTTATCCTTTTCTTAACAGTATCATTTGAAGAGCAGTTGTTAGTTTTGATAAAGACCCGTGTATCAGTTTTTTCTCTGTTTGTGTTTCTTAGTGTCATATTTAAGAGGTCGTAGCTTAACTTAGAGTCACAAGGTGTCTGTGTTTTCTTTTTTTTTTTTTTTTAAGATTTTATTTATTTGACAGAGAGAAACACAGCCAGAGAGGGAACACAAACAGGGGGAGTGAGAGAGGGAGAAGCAGGTCTCCTGTCGAGCAGGGAGCCCGATGTGGGACTCGATGGGATCATGACCTGAGTCGAAGGCAGTCCCCCAACCAACTGAGCCACCCAGGCGCCCCAAGGTGTCTGTGTTTTCTAGAAATTTTATAGTTGTGGGCTTTACATTAAGTTTATGATCTTTTTCAAGGTAATTTTTATGTATTCACTTGTGAGATAAGTGTTTCATTTTTTTGGTACATGGAAATATTTTAGTACTATTTGTTGAAAAAAGAAAAAAAAACCCCAAAACTATCCTTTCTCCATTAAATTACGTTGGCACTCGTGTTGAAAATCTGTTCACCATATATATGTGCATCTTTTGGGACTTTATTCTGTTCCATGTCAATCTTTATGCCAATATCACTCTATTTTGATTAAATATTACCTTTGATACATTATTAAATCAAATTTATTAATATTCTTTTATGGTTAGTGTAATTTTATGCATATTTAAGAAATCTTTTAACTTGTGTGCATGGTACAGGGATTTATTTAGGTCTTCAAAGTTTTACTTTATTTTATTTATTTATTTTTAAGATTTTATTTATTTATTTGACAGAGGGAAACACAGCGAGAGAGGGAACACAAGCAGGGGGAGTGAGAGAGGGAGAGGCGGGCTTCCTGCCGAGCAGGGAGCCCGATGTAGGGCTCCATCCCGAGTTTCCAGGATCATGACCTGAGCTGAAGGCAGTTGCTTAACCAACTGAGCCACCCAGGTGCCCCAAAGATTTACTTTTAATCATCTCTATACATAGATCTTCACCTTCTAGGATTGTAAGATTACTTACTCAACTAATCGGAGAAAGTAATAACTGTTGAGATCAAGAATTCAGTTATGGTGGGGTGCCTGGGTGGCTTAGCTGGTTAAGTGACTGCCTTTTGCTTAGGTCATGATCCTGGAGTCCCAGGATCGATCCCTGCATCATTTGCTAATATATCTCTCCCACTAGATTTTCAGCAGGAGGCATGCTTCTCCCTCTCCCTCTCTAGCTGTGTTTCTCTCTGTCAAATGAAAAAAAAAATCTTAAAAAAAAGAAAAGAGGGCACCTGGGTGGCTCAGAGGGTTGAGCCTCTGCCTTCGACTCGGGTCATGATCTCAGAGTCCTGAGACTGAGTTCCACATCGGTCTCTCTGCTTGGCGGGGAGCCTGCTTCCCCCTCTTGCTCTGCCTGCCTCTCTGCCTATTTGTGATCTCTCTCTCTCAAATCAAGAAATAAAATCTTAAAAAAAAGAATTCAGTTAGGAGGGGGCCACCTGGGTAGCTCAGTAGTTAAGCATCTGCCTTTGGCTCAGGTCATGATCCCAGGGTCCTGGGATGGAGCCCTGCATCCAGCTCCTTGCCCAGCGGGAGGCCTGCTTCTCCTTCTCTCACTCTCCCTGTTTGTGTTCCCTCTCTCTCTGTCAAATAAATAAATAAAATCTTAAAAAACAAAACAAAACAAAGAATTCAATTATGGTTTAGAGATCTGAGAGAAAGGCATAGGAACCTACCCTCTATGTGTGATCCATTCCTCAGTTTTTCAGCTGAGCCCCTTTGTATAGTAGTGGAGCTTATTTTAATGTAATTTGCAACTTTTTGCTCTCTGACTTCCTACTTGGATTACAGCTCATTGCCCTTTACTTTCTGCTTGGATTCAGCACCTCTATTTATTTCACTTTTTCGTTTTCTTTTCTTTTTAAATTTATTTTTTTAAGGTTTTTAAAATTTATTTGAGATAGAGTGAGTGAGAGAGAGAGCACGAGCAGGGTGGGGGGCAGAGGGAGACAGAGAAGCAGGCTCCCTGTGCAGGCTAGATCCAAGGACCCTGGTCATGACCTGAGCCGAAGGTAGAGGCTTAACTGACTGAGCCACCCAGGGACCCTCACTTTGTCTTTTTCTTTAGCCACTCAGCATGGTCTTTAATTGAAAACATCTTCACTCACAGTGATATTGAATATTTAATTCATTTCATTATTCCAATCTGACTTTCAGGGCTGATGTCTCAAAAGGGGTTTGTGAATCATTTCTGTAAGGGTGGCTTCTGAAGGCATGGGCCCTGAGAGACTGTACAGGGAAATAAGAGCTCAGAAAGAAACTGAGCAACTCTACCATTTCATAACCAAGTCGAGGAGGCAGGAGCCTTTTTAGTGTCCACTCATTTTGTGTCTTCAGCCTGTAATTCCTCTTTTTGTCCTCTCTGCTCATTGAAATACTCATCTTTAAAGGACGAGTTCAAGTGCCACTTCTTTGGAAAAGGCTTCTTTTATATTCCTAGTTAATGGCGTTTTTGTCTTCACACAGAGCACCAATTTTACCTCTCTTAATAGAGCTTGTATTTTATTCTTTGTTCAATAATTATTTGCTAATATGTCTCTCCCACTAGATTTTCAAGGTCTTTTATAGTAGATTGTGCATCTTCTGTCTACACAGCACCAACCATATAGGAATTCTGTAAATATTTGTTAAATAAATGACTATATCACACCTGGAAACAGATGATGGTGATATAGAAAGGAAAAAGAAAGGCTTTAAGAAATAGGTGAAATTTATGTTTGGTCTTAAAAGATGGATAGGATTTCAAGAAGCAGCAGAGGAATGGGTATCCCATGCAGATAGAACATTATGATGAGTTTTGAGCTAGGCCGCAGGATAGCTGTAGGTGGTAGATGTCAGGTGGCTTTGAAATTGTGAGGGACCTTAAATAGGTCTAGCAGATTTTTTGTTCAATTCAGTAGTCAGTGAAATCACTGAACCAGGTAGGTGATTTGGGCAGAAAGCAGCTTTGTCCATATCTGACATGTATTGGATATGTTGTGGTGGGGAAAGACCCTTATGGCAAAAGAAGTTAGGTGACTGTGGTATTAGACCAAGCAGGAGCTAATGAGCATATAAACCAGTTAGTGCCAGGGGAAAGAGAAAGTGTATTGGCTGCAGATTGAATGTGTGAGTGAAGCAAGAGAACCTCACACATTCAGTCATACCTGGGGTTTTAAATCCCAAGTACGTGGAATAGTAGTAGTGTGTTGGTAGGAGAAAACAAAAATGTCAGAAGGAGCAAATTTTGAGGAGATGATACTTGAGTTTAAGTCTGTTGAGTCAGAGATGCAGAAGGCATTCTGGGTGGCTTAATGAATGTGTTCTTCATGGGCTTCTTTAAATAACAAATTATGTTCCATTGTACACGTTATCATGTTCTGATCACAGGCACACAGAGTAATGGGAGATGGATATCCTATTGCCATACTAAATATTTCTGTGTACATACCTCTTCTATAGCACTCATACTGTGTTTTATTCATAGGCCTATTTCTGACTGGATGGAGCTGTTGGAGGGCAAGGACAGTGTATTATTTGTCTTTGTTGTAGGTTGCCTGGCATATTGAGGACATGCAGGAAAAGTCTGAATTAATGAATGAATTAATGGCTCACAATACGTAGGTCTCTGAACAAGTAATTGTCTTGTTAGAAGACTTGGCTGAAGTAGTTCTTACAAGTTTTACCAACACAGTCATGATTCTTCCACCTCTCCATAATATGGACTTAATTGGGTTTTGGGATAGGCCTCAGATTAAATCCTAACTCTACCTATTTACCACCTACTCTTTTTAATCCACTTAACCATAAAATTCATCCTTTTAAAGTGTTATAATTCACAAGGTTGTATAACTACCACCACTATTTAATTCTAGAATATTTTCATCACCACAAGAAAAGAGACTCCTCACCCACTAGTAGTTGCTCTCCTAGTCCCTCTCTCCCCAGTCCCTGCCAACTACTAATCTACTGAACTTATTTTTATTCAAGAGAAATAAAATGATCTATATCTATAACTGATTTCTAATAATAATGCCCTTCAGAAATATGCTAGAAGGAGGCGTTAATTGATCTTTCTCCTTGTAGGAAAGAGTACTAGAAAAGAATACCATGGGGCAAACAGTGAATGAAGGTAAGATTTACTTCCTAAACATGATGATATTTTTAGTTATTCATTTGGGATGAGTACCTTTTAGTAGACTGAACTTTTGAAAAAGAAGTCCCCGGGACGCCTGGGTGGCTCAGTTGGTTAAGTGACTGCCTTCGGCTCAGGTCGTGATCCCGGAGACCCGGGATCGAGTCCCACATCGGGCTCCCTGCTCGGCGGGAAGCCTGTTTCTCCCTCTCTCACTCCGCCTGCTTGTGTTCCCTCTCTGGCTGTGTTTCTCTCTGTCAAATAAATAAA
>PITA01005549.1:0-57585 GCA_004023965.1 Spilogale gracilis | reverse complement strand
AGAGGGAGGGGAGGAAGCAGGCTGCCTGCCGAGCAGAGAGCCTGATGTGGGCCTCGATCCCAGGACCCTGAGATCATGACCTGAGCCGAAGGCAGAGGCTTTAACCCACTGAGCCACCTAGGCGCCCTAGGTTTTTGTTTTTGTTTTTGTTTTTGTTTTAAGATTTTGTTTATTTATTTGACAGAGAGAGACAGAAAGAGAGAGAACAACAGGGGGAGAAGCAGAGGGAGAGGGAAAACCAGACTCCTCACTGAGCAGGGAGCCGGATGGAGGGCTTGATCCCAGGACCCTGGGATCATGACCTGAGCTAAAGGCAGATGCTTAACCAACTGAGCCACCCAGGTGCCCCTTCTTCCTAGTTTTTATAAGTGAGAAACCTGACATTCAGGGAGCGAACAGGTCACACAACAATCTGTGCCAGAGTAAAAATCAGAAACCATATCTTCTAACTCTAATATGATTGGTTAAAGAATGCTTCATCCTGGGATGCCTGGGTGACTGAGTTAATTAAATGACTGATTCTTGATTTTAGCTCAGGTCATGATCTCAGGGTCATGAGATCGAGCCCCATGTCGGGCTCTGTGCTGGGCATGGAACCTGCTTAACATTCACTCTCTCTGGGGTGCTTGGGTGGCTCAGTCGTTAAGCGTCTGCCTTCAGCTCGGGTCACAGTCCTGGAGTGCCTGGATAGAGCCCCACATCGGGCTTCCTGCTCTACGGGAAGCCTGCTTCTCCCTCTCTCACTCCCCTTGCTTTGTGTTCCCTCTCTAGCTGTGTTTCTCTCTGTCAAATAAATAAAACCTTAAAGAAAAAAAAGATTCACTCTCTCTCCCTTTGCGCCTTCCCAATAAATAAACAAACAAACAAATAAAAAAAATGCTTCGTCTTGTCTTGCTTTAATGGGAAGTCTGCTCACCCTGTCATGAATATACCACACTCATTTGCACTCTCGTTTAAGTTGTATAGTTGACCTTTGAACAACATGGGTTTGAATTGCCTGGGTCTACTTACTATGTGGGTTTTTTTCTTATAAATATATTGGGAAATTTTTTTGAGATTTGTGATAATTTGAAAAAACTCCCAAATGAACCATTTCTAGGTTATTAGTAGTTAAGATTTTGGGGAGTCAACAGTTATTTGTGGATGCTTGACTGCAGGTAATGGGTACCCATAACTTCCATGTTCCTCAAGGGTCAACTGTATTTTCTTTTCTATAATACATCCTGCACATTTTTGCCATCCCAAATTCTGTTCTTCCTGCAAGACCCAATTCAAATCCTGTGTCTGTTTTCAACTTTTCTGTGGCTGACTGCTATTCCCAGTTTTGTCAGGTGTGTAGCTTAGTGTGGTCTCTGTAATGGATTCTCAGCTTCTCTAGAGCAGGAGCCATGCCTTTACAGTTTTACTTTCTCTCCTATTAGAAAACTTGCTGTAGAAATATTTAATAAATACAAGTCTGTACTTTCTTTGTATTAGTCAAATAATTTAAATAGAAGGCACCTTATATATCCATCACAAATGTTCACACATCTTGAAGAGACACTGAGTCATAACCAGAAAGTAGATCTGTTTCTTTAAATTGTATACCTGGTATCATTGTAGATCCTTCTTTGAGAAGCTTGTCATTTGACAATTTGGGCATCAGTAACAATAAAACAGTGATAGATTGGGAACACATAAAGTATGGTTAAATTCATGAGCTTATAATGTCACAGCAAAACAAACCTCACTGGTCATCTGTGGAGAATGCTTGGGATCCAGCTCATTATTTTGAAAATTAGAAAGTAAAGGAAAAGAATGAAGTGTTGCTTGTGACCTTGTTCTGTGATGTGTACCTCAGGTAATTGATCGAAGAGGAGAGGTTTCTTTCTATATGTTTTCTGGCTAATAAAGACAGGATGATAAAATTAGAATACCTGTATTTTATTACCATTAATGAGCTAACAGATCTAGGCAATAGCCATCTGTGGCTGTTGATATCACAAAAAGAGAACTAAATATTAGGAGCCTCTTGTGAGAAGTACACAACATCACCTGTGAAGTCACCTTCTTCTCTCCTCTCCTTAATAAAGCCAAACCTGAATCTGATTATGCTCTTCTGGATCAAAATACTAATACTGTCTGTCTAAGACTGTATTTATCTGTCAGTGAGAGAGCACAAGTAGGGGCAGTATCAGGCAGAGGTAGAGGAGAAGCAGGCTCCCTGCTGAGCCAGGAGCCCTATGTGGGATGAGATCCCAGGAGCCTGGGATCATGACCTGAGCTGAAGGTAGATGCTTAACTGATTGAGCCACCCAGGTGCCCCACTAATACCTTATATTTAGAGAAAAGATAAGGACCAGAAGAACCTGCACCACAGGAGCTAGTCAGCACAATCCAGACTGTAAAACTAAACTGGTACCATGAGTAAAAATAATTCCCAGAGGAAGAGGGGCTTCTAAGTATCAAAAGAGACTTAAGACCCTTATTATCCATTGCTATACATGGACCTTATTAGGGTCCTGATTCAGAGACAAACTTAATATAAGACATTTGAGGAAATATGAACACTGACTGCTTATTTAATGTTATTAAGGAATTATGCTTAATTTTTTCAGTATAATATTATGATTAATTTAAAAAAATTAGTCCTTTAAGATTTGTAAAGTCACAAGGTCTAGTGCTATTGGAGCTCCTCTGCTTGGCACAGAGAAAAATCTGTGCCTAGTCTATTGAATTACATTGTATTCAAGTTTTCCTCTTATGTTTTAAACTCTTAAAAGCATGCAGTTTGTTTCTAGGGTATGTTAATTCCTTTTTTTTTTTAAGAGATAAGGATAGAAGGGGTTATGCTCCCTTTGGAGTTTACATTTGAGTGGAAATTGAAACATACAATAAGCAAAATAAATGACCAAATTGTAAGATACACAGTATGTTAGAAAGTGGAATCCTATCCAGAAAATGAGATATTAATTATAAAATTAAGACTGGGTCCTATTTGAATATAGTTTTAGTTTATAGGTTTTTTTTTTAAGATTAATTTACTCAATATTTTACAGAGAAAGGGAGAGAATCTCAAGCAGACTCCCTGCTGAGCACGGAGCCTGATGCTGGGCTCAGTTCCATGACCCATGAGATCATGACCTGAGCCAAAACTAGGAGTCGGACACTCACCTGATTGAGTCACCCAGGCACCCTAATTTATAGGTTTTCTAAGAACTCTTTTAGACTTTTGCTATGGCCTTCCAGTGTTGCTCACTATTCTTTCATTTTTTAGATTCAATGGATGTCAAGAAGGAGAATCAAGAGAAACCTCCTCAATCAGGTACATCTTCTGTACGAAATGGTAGGTTTTAAAGTAGTTCAGTAAAATATATTTTACTTTTCACTCAGTGTTAACATGAACTCATATTGCTTTTAGTATAGTCTATGTATAATAAACTGTAAATATAAAACCTGAGCAGTAGGAAAGGTAAAAAATTTTTATTTTGAAAATTTTACTTTGGCTTTATTTTAGACATAAATTGGTGGGATTAAAGTAGAAAAAAACCATTCAGTGTAATTTTTGCCAAATTAAAGATACCTATCATTATTATCATTTATTAGAAATAATTATTATAAATAATAAATATTACTAATTAAAATGATAATTTGATTATTAATAAAAACTCTTCTAATATTAGAGTCAATGTGAAAAGCCTTTTTTTGATGGTCAAAAGATAGTTCATTGGATAAAAGCTTAGGCACTGGGAGGTTTGAGAGCCCTGTTCTAGAATATTAACCCCATTCTTTACTGGCCTTTTGACCTTGGGCAAATTACTCAATGTTCTTAGTCTCTTTTTTCTTCTCGGTAGCACAGGGGTGATACTACTTACTTCATGGGACTGTTGAAATTAAAGAAAATGAATGTAAAGCACCTAATATAATGCCTAGACATACAGTAAATTTTCAGTTAATGCTTATTAACCTTGAGTTACTACTTCATGTTTTAAATTTCTTACTGTGAACAGCAAGTGTATAGCACTGCATCAGAGACTTAGGAGGTAGGATCTGTCCCATTGTATCTGCCTTTTTTTTTTTTAAGATTTTATTTATTTTTTTGACAGAGAAAGAGATAGCAAGAAAGGGAACACAAGCAAGGGGAGTGGGAGAGGGAGAAGCAGGCTTGCCGCCGAGCAGAGAGCCCGATGTGGGGTTCGATCCTGGGTCTCCAGGATCATGACCTGAGCCGAAGGCAGTCGCTTAACCAACTGAGCCACCCAGGCGCCCCCATTGTATCTACTCTTAAGGAAAAGAAAAAAATTAATCATATGCACACAAAAAGCTGAACAAAAATAACTATAACAAATTTACTGTGTTTATCACAGGTTTCCAGGCAAACCTTTCACCACTTGTTTTTCTGTTGTACCTGTCTTGCCAGCCCCACTCTTGGGGTGACTTTCTGTTCGTATAGGAAGATTGCCTATAGAGGTAATCCTCATGGATTCATTCTTTCTCACTGTGGCTGGGCCTCCAGTGCTTCCTTAGCTCCCTTTTCCATTGGCCTTATTTGTTCTTCAGCAGTTCCCTCCAATCCCCAAAACCCTCCAAGGAAATGAAGGCCATTAGGTTAAAATGTTCTTCCTCATCCCTACAAATTCCTCTCTGTTTTATTTTTTAATTGATTTATTGAGATACAATTCATATACCATAGAATTCACCCATTTAAAATATACAATTCATTGGTTCTTGGTATATTCACAGACTTGTGCAGCTATCACCACAATCAGTTTGAGAACATTTTCATCATGCTAAAAAGAAATCATATACCCAGTTAGTAGTCCTTCCGTGTTTTTCCCAATGCCTCTTCCTTCCCTAAGCTCTAGGCAACCACTTACCTACTTTCTGTCTCTATAGATTTGCTATTCTGGACATTTCATAAAAATAAATTTTAAAAAATATATTCTTAAAGATTGAAACTAGTAACTTTTCATAAGTTTCAATTCTCAAACTTGATTGAAAAGATGAGATTACTTAATCAAGTTGACAGACGTCTGTGGATGTTTCTCAGGACCTCACCCTACCATCTCATCTTAGAAATCAGTGACTATTAGAAGGTAAGCTCCAAGAAACTCAGGACTTTTGTCTGTTCTATTAGCTGCTGTGTCCACAGTACCTAGGATGGTGCCTGGTCCATACTGGCAGCCTTCTGTGGGAAATCAGTAATGAATAAGGCAAACATGGTTCCTGTCCTCTTTGAGCTTAGGGGGCAAGATTGACATTAAACAAATGCCCAGTTATAGTTGTGATAATTGCTGTGAAGTAGTAGGTGCTGATCATTCAGCTGAGAAGCTTCCAACTCTAAATATTTTGCCCATCTTCTTTACAGAGCCTCTGAACCCAAGCCTAGCACTGCTGGGAGACATTAGGATTTTGATTTACTCTGGAGAAGACCAGGGTGGCTCATATAGATTACGTTCAGTTTGTCAAAAGGTGTTTGGGTTAATGTATGGACTAGACTAGAGTACAAGGCAGACCATGGACATGTGCAAATAACAATCCGATCACATGGTTATATGTGTACACCTGTCTCATGAACAAATCTGTCAGTTTTCAGGCCTCTTTTCTGAGGGAGAATAACATTCCTCTGCTCCAGTCTGTCCATGAGGATAAGATGCAGAGACAGACTGGGTCCTCAGGTTGGGGTAAGACTTTCCGACTATTTTGGCTCCTGGTCAGGAATTCCAGCTGTGGTATTATTAAAGATGTCAATCTAAGTTTAAACAAATCTAAATCTAAGTAAAGCCTGTTGTTATGTGTGTTTCCCCTGTGTTATTGGTAGGGTCTCAGCACATGGGCAGCCAAACTGAGCAATACTGGGGACTGAAAAAACTGCCTTAAGAATAATGAAAAAAGGTTAAGCCTCCAATGGTTATAAATGCTACATAGGGTCATTAGCTAGCAATGTGATAGAAAATGACCATATTGTAGAATACTGGTATAAAGGATTTGCTAGCTCAAATTGTAGCCCATTCAGACACAATTAGTGATAAAATATTTTAAAAATTGTGTTAAATGATTTTTTTCCAGTGTCATTGAAAAATTTTACAGATGTAGCTGGTTTATTTGAGGTATTATTGTGAAATGATTTTAGTTTCCCTGTCATTATCTTCAACTTACACTCCTTTTTTCCTGGGATATCAGTTCCATAATGATATCATAGTCAGATTTTCCCTTCTATTTGTGTTTTGTTCTTTTCTTCTTTTTTCAAAGACTCATTTATTTGGGAGAGAGAGAGAAAGAGAGAGATGAGCAGGGGGAGGGTAGAAGGAGAGGGAGAGAGAGAAGCTTTTTTTTTTTTAAAGACTTTATTTATTTATTTGACAGAGAGAGAGAGAGAGCACAGGTAGGCAGAGAGGCAGGCAGAGAGAGAGAGGAAGAAGCAGGTTCCCTGCTGAGCAGAGAGCCCAATGCAGGCCTCGATCCCAGGACCTTGAGATCATGACTGAGCGGAAGGCAGAGCCTTTATCCCACTGAGCCACCCAGGCTCCTGGAGAGAGAGAAGCCTTAAACAGACTCCCCACTAAGTGTGGAGCCTGACTTGGGGCTTGAGCTGAAATCCAGAGTCAGATGCTTAACTGACTGAGCCACCCAGGCACCACTGTTTTAAAAAAAATATTATACATTTTATTTGAGAGAGAGAGAGAGAGAGAGAGAGAGAGAGAGAGAGAGAACCCCAAGCAGACTCTGTGCTGAGCATGGAGCCCAATGCAGGGCTTGATTCCATGACCCCAAGATATGACCTGAGCCGAAACCAAGAGTCCGATGCTTAACCAGCTGAGCCACCCAGATGCCCCTGCTTTGTTCTTTTTTAAAATGCTCTCCAAGGTCACATGATAGTAGAGCTTCAGTTAGAACCTTGAGTTTCCTGATTATCAGGTTAGTGCTTAGGAGGTCACTGAAATATTCTGGTTAGTTAATTTTGGAACCATGATCTCCATTTTCACTTTTTTATTTTAATTATTTGTTTTAAAGATTTTATTTATTTGAGAGAGAATGAGAGCTAGAGAGAGCGAGCACAGAGGGAGAGGGAGCGAGAGAAGCAGACTCCCTGTTGAGCAGGGAACCTGATGTAAGGCTCGATCCTAGGACTGGAATCATGACCTGAGCTGAAGGCAGATGCTTAACCAACTGAGCCACCCAGTTGCCCCACAGTTTTCCCTTAAAAAAATAGATATATAAGATTTTATTTGAGAGAGAGTGAGCTGGTGGGAGAGAGAGCACAAGCAAGGGAAGAGGGGCAGAGGGAAAGGGAGAAGCAGATCTCTCACTGATCAGGGAGCTAGACTTGGGGCTTGGTCCCAGGACCTTGAGATCATGTCCTGAGCTGAAGGCAGATGCTTAACTGACTAAGCCACCCGGGTGCCCCAGTTTTCACTTTTTTTTTTTTTTTTTTTTAAAGATTTTATTTATTTGACAGAGAGAAACACAGGCAGAGAGGGAACACAAGCAGGGGGAGTGAGAGAGGGAGAAGCGGGCTTCCCGCTGAGCAGGCAGCCCGATGTGGGGCTCGATCCCGGGTCTCCAGGATCATGACCTGAGCTGAAGGCAGTCGCCCAACCAACTGAGCCACCCAGGCGCCCCCCCAGTTTTCACTTTTGACAAAGCTATCCAGTATTAATAAATTTAGGCACAACTATGACTTTTAGTTTTAGAATAATAATGCTCACCTTTTATTGAGTGACATAATGTATGCTGCATCACTTAATTCTCAAAATACCTTGTACTGTATGTATTACTTTTCCTCATTTTGTAGATGAAGGAACTGAGGCTGAGAAACTGAAATGATTTGCCTAGATCACATAGCTTGTAAGAAGCAGAGCCAGACTGGAAGAGGCAGGTTCAACCTCAGAGCCCATATTCTTAACATTCTGCTGCATGCCATTCAGCACTTCATGTCATCTATAAGCAGAATTAAACCCAGTATTTTTTTTAAATGGAACAATTTCTTATATTTATTGTTAAAAAAATCTGGGTATACAGTGTTATGTACGACATGCTTAATACCATATGTAATATGTGTACATACACATGTAAATGCGTAAACACACAGAACAGTGGTATGCTGAAGTTGGCTCACACCAGCTTGGGAGAGCCACTTGTGCTCATCTCTTCCCACCTTTGTAGTTGTCGACCCTGTCACCTTGTGATCAACCATGGTGATAGTATTTATACGACAGAAATCTGCAAACACTACTGGTCAGGCTTTTTATTTGTATATTCTGGAAAGCTGGTTGTTAAACGTGTAACAGTACTCTCCATTTGTGTATGTATGTGTGTATAGTATTCTACTCTTTGAAGGATGTATAAGAGGCTGGTAATGCAGATTCCCCCAGTAAGAGCAACTGTCAAAACCAGTATTTTTATAGTGAGGAAATTAAATGAGAGCATAGGCGGTTGATGAGAATTAAACTTTATATAAATTATGGGGTGCCTGAGTGGCTCAGTTGGTTAAGCATCTGACTCTTGATTTCGGCTCAGGCCATGTTCTTGGGGTCTTGGGATCAAGCCCCGAGTGGGCTCCCCACTCAGCCGGGAGTCTGCTTCTCTCTCCCCTCTGCCTCTCCTCCTTATACACACACCCACACGCATCTGTGTATGTGCGCTCTCTCTCTCTCTAAAACAAATAAATCTTTAAAAAGAAAAGCCAAAAAAACTTTGTCTGAATTAATAATTTGATACTGCTATCGAGTCTTTTTCTCAGTGTCTTGGCAGTCTGACTGGAACACAAATTGAAGAGTGCAAGCCAGGCAAAGTACACTGCTTTATGACCTTCAATACCTTTGTAATATTATCATGAAGACTGAGTGAGAGAAGGGACAGTGTTTGTAGAAAATATTGATCATTAAGATAATTCATATCAGTGACTGTACTGATGACTAGTTTAATGCTTTGTTCTGCCACCATATTCTTGATGCCACGTATGGAGATCTAATAGTCATTTGAGAAGCAACTCTGGTTCTCAGATTTTTTTTTCTTTCCATAAAGCATTGCAAAGGTAAGATTCTGTTAGACCCCATATCTAAACACCTTTAGTTCTCCATGAAAAAATAAAGAAGTGCCGTAACATTAATGGGATGAATGAGTCTTGAGCATACACATCTTTTTTCTTTTTCTTTTCTTTTCTTTTTTTTTAAGATTCCATTCATTTAGTTGAGAGAGACACGGCAAGAGAGGGAACACAAGCAGGAGGAGTGGGAGAAGGAGAGAGGAGCGGGAGAGGGAGAAGCAGGCTTCCCGCGGATGAGGGAGCCCAATGCAGGTCTCGATCCCAGGATTCTGGGATCATGACCTGAGCCAAAGGCAGATGCTTAATGGCTGGGCCACCCAGGTGCCCTACACATTTCTTGAGTAAATTTATATTAGAGACAGATGAATAGAATGTGCTATTACTCTATAAAAAATCCTTCAGTTCTAAGAGTCTGCATTTTTAGAATCATTGTGCTAATTCCTCATTACATGGAGAAGATCTGGAGTGTAATTATACCAGAGCCATTATCAGAAAGTTGTCTTATTTTTTATTTCTATGCTGGTAATCAAGTGCAGATTAGGAAATTTAAATCCACTCTTTAAGAAGTCTTTTTTCAAAGAGATAAGGAAATAAAGTCCCATTTTACTTTTCAAAGTTAGTATACATATTATATATATTAACCCCTCCCCTATTTTGTATATGTGTGTTTTTATTTTTGTTTTCCAGATGATTTCCAGTGGGAAAATTACTTGAAAGAGACTGGATCTTCGAGTGCCCCTTCGGAGTGTTTCAGACAGGTATGCCAAAATTCTATAGATGTTGTATATATTAATGTGAACTGTTAATTTGTTGAGGATGTCTGTGTGATTGTTAGGCTGTAGCAATGTGAGGAGATAATGGGATTGTAGTAAGGACCACTTAAGGGCCAGATGGTCTCTTTGCATTCATTCATTAAGAATTTACTCTGTGTCTAGTATACTAAGCCTTTATGATTGTCCATCTGGAGGGAAAGACAGACATGTAAATAATTAATTATGAAAAGTATGATAACTCTTATGCTGGGAATACCTACAGAAGAGGTAATATCTGAGATGGTTGGAATGAGGGGAAGGATATTCTAGGCAGAAAGAACATCCAAAGCAAAAGCACTTGAGTGTAGAAGAACCTGAGTGTTGAGGGATAGCCTGGAGCACAAAGTGGGTAGAGGTGATAGTGTGGGAATAAGGTTAAAGGTGTGGGGGCTCTTAAAATGTATTGAGGGCTTAGACTTAGGCAGTGGTGAGCTGCCAGTTGGTTTATTTCAAGGGGAATCACCTAATCGGATTTTATTTTAGAAAGTTACTCAAGGTACATTTTATAGGCTGTATTTGGGTTGCCTGGAAGTAGGCAAAGGAGTAAGACCAGGAATGGGCAGTGTTTTATGCTGCATGTCAAGCCAAGGAGAGGGTTTGGAGAAGATCTTTTCCTTGACCGTTAACAGTTCTTTTGCCTGCCATCTGCTATGACTGTTACTTAAAACATTTCACAGGTATTCTGGTAATGTAACTGACCGTTTGTTTTTCTTACAGTTGATGCATTTTAACAAAACTTTATTTGTGTGTGTGTGTGTGTGTGTGCGCGCGTGTGCACATGTGTGTGTATGGACACACATGCACACACACACATATGTAATATATGCAGTCCAAGGTTCCGCCAGCTAATGACTTCAAAGTTGGTATGAAATTGGAAGCCCATGACCCTCGCAATATGACTTCAATATGTATAGCCACGGTCGTTGGAATTACTGGTGCCAGGCTACGTTTAAGACTGGACGGTAGTGACAACAGAAATGATTTTTGGAGACTTGTCGATTCTCCGGACATACAGCCTATTGGGACATGTGAAAAGGAAGGGGACTTACTTCAGCCTCCACTGGGTAAGGATAAATAGTTTTTAAAATAACATATTCTTACTAATGTAATATTCAGTAGAAGAAGTTTCAGGTGGTCTTTCATTTATTTTTAAGATTTTTTTTTATTTTTTTAAAGATTTTATTATTTGAGAAAGAGAGCTTGTGTAAGCAGGAAGATGGGCAGAGGGGCAGGAAGCTCTGCACTGAGTACCGAGCTCCATGTGGGGCTTGATCTCATGACCCAAGATTAGAATCTAAGCCAAAGTCAAGAGTCAACCACTTAACCAGCTGAGCCACCCAGGCACCCCAGATTGGATTTTTAAGTAATCTTTACACCCAGGGTGGGACTTGAACTTACAACCTCAGGATCAAGTTGCATGCTGTATGGACCAAGCCAGCTGGATGTCCCTGAAGTAGCCTTTTAGTCTCTTCTAGGCATTTTTGCAAATAGATGGTTATTGTGGAGAATGTATGAGAGATCAACTCAGTATCATATGTTACAGAGTTTCATGTAAATACACATTTGGCATACATGTGCTGAATGTTCTCCATTCCAGGGCAAGACATATGCTGTCTTCAGACTTGCAATGTCAGAAGCAGCTCTATTAGGTCACACATGCAGATTCAGAAACCCTTCTGGGGGAGAAGATGGTAGCATCTGTTACTGAGTCACTTCCTCCCTTATTATTGTCTTTTGAGCCATTCAGCATTTTGTAGCGTTGGGGGTGAGCACAGGGGAAAGGTATGATTCCACATTCGGATCCCAGTTTCAAACTTGGCAGTTTCATTATAACTATAATAAGAAGAAATCATAGTGAGAGGGGTAGGGATCAGTATGTTTAGATCTTTGAAAAGGAGGAGACTGATGGAACATTATAGCAAAGATTTTTAAGTACAAAGCTCTCAATTTTGATCAAGTTTTTGAAAGCTAAGTACATGACTTTTGAAAGCTAAGTACATGACTCCAGTTTTGGGCAAAATTGTTCTCTCAATATTTATTTATTTTTTAAAGATCTATTTATTTATTTTAAAGAGCGAAAGAGCATGTGCATGCAAGGCAGGGAAGGGGACAGGGAGAGGGAGAAAGAAACTTTAGCAGACTCAGCGTTCAGTGCAGAGCCCACTGACGCAGGGCTCTTTCACACAACCCGAGACCACGACATGGGAGGAAACCAAGAGTCCAGCAGTACCACCCAAACATCCCTGTTCTCCCTTAATATTTATTTAGATGTACTCCAGGGGTGCCTGTGTAGCACAGTTGGCTAAACAAAACTGTTGGTTTTGGCTCAGGTCGTGATCTCAGGATCGTGAGATTGAGCCCTATGTTGGGCTCTGTTCTCAGTGTGGTCCTCTTGAGAATTTCTCCCTCTCCCTCTGCCCCTCCCCCCTGCATTCATGTGCAATCCCCCCTCGAATAAATAAATTAATATTAAAAAAAAAAGCCTGGGGGCACCTGGGTGGCTCCATAAGTTAAGCGTCTGCCTTTGACTCAGGTTTTAATTATGGGGTGGGGTGGGAGGATTCTAGGATCAAGCCCCACATCAGGCTCCCTGCCCCTATCCCTTTGCCTGTTTCTCCCTCTCCCTGTTTCTTCCTCTGCTTTAGCCTGCCGCTCCCCCTGCTTGTGCTCTGTCATATAAATAAATAAAATTTTTTAAAAACCTGCCCCCCAAGACATTTAGATGTTCTCTGATACATAAAATAAAATAAATTATTTCCTTTATTACTTCTACAGTCTTTTTTTTTTTTTAAAGATTTTATTTATTTGAGAGAGAACGAGAGAGAGTGAGAGACAGCATGAGGGCAGGATGAGGGGCAGAGGGAGAAGCAGACTCTCTGCTGAGCAGGGAGCCTCATGTGATGCAGGGCTTGATCCTGGGACTCTGGGATTGGGATTGTGACCTGAGCCAAAGGCAGATGCTTAACCAACTGAGCCACCCAGGTATCCCACTTACTTCTGTAGTCTTGAGTGAATGGTATCTATTAGTTTTGTTTCTTCTTTACAATGCTGAAAATGAAAATTCTCTGTTTTAAAGCATAATAAGAGAATGGATTTCTTTTTGTTTCCTACTATAGTTAAAAATTCTCTGAGACGGGGTGCCTGGGTGGCTCAGTTGGCTAAGCTACTGCCTTTGGCTCAGGTCATGATCCCGGAGACCTGGGATCGAGTCCCACATCGGGCTCCCTGCTCGGCAGGAAGCCTGCTTCTCCTTCTCTCACTCCCCTGCTTGTGTTCCCTTTCTGGCTGTGTTTCTCTCTGTCAAATAAATAAAATCTTAAAAAAAAATTCTCTGAGAACCCAAAATTTAGATATTAATAATTACCTCTCTTTTAGCAATATATTTTTTTCTTGCTCTGTTAATTATTCCTAATTTGGTTTAACATATTAAAAAGTAACTAATTAGAGATGTTATTCCAAGAAGGTGGTTTAGGGTGTGTGTTTTCTCCCTTTTGCCTTCTTTTCTTTCTTCATATCATGTATGTTTTAAATAGCTCTTAAATCACACAGATTTCTGTAAGCGATAGAAGTGTAAACCTGAGGCATAGTTCTTCCCTGTTTGGATTTGATTTCTGTTTATAAATGGCAATATGTTTTTGACTTGTTTAACCCAAATCAAGAAACAATATTATCAGCCTCCCAGAAGCCCCACTCCTGCTGGTCCCCAGTCATAAACCTCCCATTCCCAAAGGTACCACTGTCTAGACTTTCTAACATTGTAGATTAGTTTTATCTGTGTTTGAATTTTTATATGCACTTTCATCTGTTTTTGGTCTTTTAATCTGTTTGACTTTAGGCAATTAAAGAATTAAGAAAAATGTCAAATTATCATGGCAGTGATGATGATTGCGTGATATAATAGGATAAGATGGGGGTTAAGAGAAAGGCATAAGGACCAGAGAATTATTATTATTATTATTTTTAAATATTTTATTTCTTTATTTGAGAGAAAAAGAGTGAGTGAGAGAGAGCACAAGAGGGGAGAAGGTCAGAGGGAGAAGCAGACTCCCCATGGAGCTTGGAGCCCAATGTGGGACTCGATCCAGGGACTCCAGGATCATGACCTGAGCTGAAGGCAGTGGCTTAACCAACTGAGCCACCCAGGCGCCCCGAGAGAATTATTTTTATGCAATATTGTAACCACAATGTGACCAATCCATGTTGTGGATGATTATTTATTAGATATCAATAATAATACTGATATATTGTAAGGGAGTATATAATAAATCCCCTCTTCTCCCCGTTTTTCCCCCCTCAGATTAAGGGGATTTTGGTATCGGAGTATTATAGGATGACTTTCTGTCTGAACTTTTTGGCATGTTTAATCCTACTGATGGACCCAGTGCCAGTGATTGCCAGTGATTCCTGTGCCTTCCTGTCTTAATGCCTATATCCATCAGGGATGCATGCCAGGTTATCTTTAATTCTGGCATCAGGGCAGGCAAGTGTTGCGTGAAATGAATTGACCCCAGAAAGCAATAAAACTAGCAGACCTCTACCCCCTATTGCATGTGCCAGATGCTGTAATAGCACCGTTAATTGATGAGATCTTTAAAAAAGACACCCATTGACTGTATTTTGATTTCATTTGATACAAATTCTAAGAGAAGATCTTGTTTAGTGTCTGTAAAGATTGTTAAAGTGAGACCTCTCTTTTTCCTAATATTGTATGAACAATTTCAAACATACAGAAAAGGTGAAAATATTTTACAGTGAACACCTACGTATCTACTACCTAGGTTTTATCATTGTCATTTTACATGCTTGCTTTATTACTTATCTATCTGCCCTTCTATAGTTTCATCAGTCCATTTTATTTTTAAGTGTATTTTAGAGGAAGTTATTGATGTTAGTACATTTCCCCTAAATACTTTGCCATGGATGTCATTAACTAGAGTTCAGTGTTTATTTGCAGTTTTTAAAAAAATTTTGAGGTGAAATTTATATACAGTGAAATGCATCATAAGTGTACATTTGCTGAGTTTCACAGAGAACTGTTTTTCTGAAAGGAAATAAGGCAGGGACTCTAAGGAAAAAGAAGGGCTGGAAGTCTTCTACAGCCTTTGCTGTGCTTGTGTTGCTGTTGGTGGGGACTGGAAGATCTTGTGGGTTTTGGCTTGGTTTAGCACTAGTATTATGGCCCATTCCTAATGTATGTATGTGTATATTGGTTGACTCTAGCTAATGGCTTCTGTAAAATGAGAGTTTCTACCCTTACTGTAGCATTGTTGCCAGATAGTACAGCGGGTATAGTAGAACTGATCGGAGGGTGCATCTGCCTCTCTTAGCTATTTCCTTAGTTTCTCAATAAGAAAGTCATCTGGAGAGGAATGGTAAACAAGACCTATTTGTTTATACAAATTTGCTGGAATATCACAGGGAGTCTTTTTCATGCTGATTTATTTTATAAAATAGGGTATCAGATGAATACATCATCTTGGCCAATGTTCCTCTTACGGACACTGAATGGATCTGAAATGGCACCTGCAACAATCTTTAAGAAGGTAAGAAAGATATTATAAAAATCTTCCATCACCTGGGCTGTAGTTTTATTGTTTTAATGGGGCACTTAAATACTTTGTCTTGTTAGATATGGAAAAAAAATTCTTTTTAAATTACCGGTTTGACATGTCTATTAATCTGCTAGAGCTGCCCTAACAAAGTACCATGAACTGAGTGGCTTAAACAATAGAAATTTATTTTTTCACAATTCTGGGAGATAGAAGTCCAAAATCAGTGCCATCAGGGCTGATTTCTAGTGAGGTCTCTTTCCTTGTCTTATAGATGGCTGCCTTTTTGCTGTGTCCTCACATGGCCACTTCTCTGTGCCTGTGGGGAAGGAGAGGTATCTCTGGTTTCTCTTCTTCTTACAAGGACACCAGTCCTTTTGGGTTAGGGCTCCACCCTTATGACCTCTCTTAACCTTTATTACCTCCTTAAGGGCCCTGTCTCTGAATACAGTGACATTGGGGATTAGGGCTTCAATTTATGAATTTGGGAGGACATCATTCAGTTCATTACAGTGACTTAAACAACAGAAATTTATTTTCTTACAGCTCTGGATGCTAGAAGTCCAAGATCAAGGTATCAGTGGGCTTGGTTTCTTTTGAGGCTTCTCTTCTTGACTTGTAAATAGCTGTCTTCTCTTTATGTCTTCACATGATCTGTGTGTCTGTGTCCTCCTTTCCTCCTCTTACCAGGAACTAGTCATTGGATCAGGGCCCACCCTAATGACCTCATTTTAACTAAATAACTTCTGTAAAGACCCTGTCTCCAAATGAAATCACATTCTGAGGTACTGGGGTTAGGATTTAAAACATGAATTTGGCAGGGGTGGGGACACAATTCTGCCCATAAAAAAGTCTCAATTAAAATCACCCACTAGTCAAAATGAGTTTGTACCTACTTTCTTCACCTTAGATATAAAAGGAGTGCTGTACTGGAAGCAAATGTTAATTGCTATTTTTTATTTACCTTCAGAAGTGAAGCTTCCCCTCACTTTGCTGTATTAGTCATCCTTCGACATTGGAGAAAATGATGATGGGCCAAAAAAACCACTTGAAAGTTACTTAGATTTGGTTTCAGAAGTAAAAGAATGTTAAAAACAGTCATCAGAAAGAATTTGTTATAAGGAAATATTTGTTACATAACAAAGAGGGAAAATTCCAGATAGTTTATGTTCTTGAGAAAATGTTGAAAGAGTACACTATGTTAAGAAACAGTGAATTAAAGCCAAGTTTTAGTTAAATTATGGGTCAAAATATTTCTTTCTCACCCTCTGTCCTGATTCTTTTTTCAGTCACTTAAATTTTATTATAGTTATTCATGTCAAGAATGGTAAATATTGTAGTTTTTTTTTTAAAAGGATTCAACAATTTTATACATTTCTGTGCTTATCTCAAGGTAAGTAGACTCTTAATCCTCTTTATATATTTTACCCATTTTATCCCTCACCCCACTTACCTCCCCTCTGGAAACTACCAGTTTGTTCTCTATTTAAGAGTCTGTTTTTCTGTTTGTCTCTTTTTTCTTTGTTTTGTTTCTTAAATTCCACATGAGTGAAATCATATAGTATTTATCTTTCTCTGACTGATTTATTTCACTTAGCATTTTACTCTCTAGCTCCATCTGTGTTGTTTCAAATGGCAAGATCTCTTTCTTTGTCACGGCTAATATTCCATTGTATATATATGTGTATATACCACTTCTTTATCCATTCATTAATGGATGGATAGGTTGCTTCCATATCTTGGTTATTGTATATAATACTGCAGTAAACATAGGGGTGCATTTATCTTTTCAAATTAGTATTTTCATTTTCTTTGGGTAAGTACCCACTAGTGGAATTACTGGATTATAGGGTAATACTATTTTTAATTTCTTGAGGAGTCTCCATACTGTTTTCCGCAGTGGCGAAACCAGTTTGCATTCCCACCAACAGTGCACCAGGGTTCCTTTTTCTCCATAGCCTCACCAACATTTGTTATTTCTTGTCTTTTTTACTTTAGCCATTCTAGCAGGTCTGAAGTGATATCTCATTGCGGCTTTGATTTGCATTTCCCTGATGATGAGGGATGTTGAATATCTTTTCATGTGTCTGTTGGCCATCTGGATGTCTTCTTTGGAAAAATGTCTATTCAGGTCCTCTGTCCATTTTTTAATAAGATTATTATTTTTTTTGTGTGTGTTGAGTTCTGTAAGTTTTTTATGTATTTTGAATATTAACCCCTTATCAGATATATCTTCTCCCATTCAATAGGTTGCCTTTTTGTTTTGTTGATGATTTCCTTCACTGTGCAAAAGCTTTTTATTTTGGTAGTTTAATTTTGCTTTTGTTTCCCTTGCCAGAGGAGGCATATGGAAAAGTAGAAAGATAGAAAAACAGAGACACATAGAAAAATTTTTCTATGGCCACTGTCAAAGAAATTCCTGCTTATGTTTTCTTCTAGGTATTTTATGGTTTCTGGTCTCAGATTTAGGTTTTTGTTTTTATTTTAAGGTTTTTATTTATTTATTTGAGGGCGAGAGAGAGCATGAGCAGGGGCAGGAGCAGAGGGAGAAGCAGACTCCCTGCTGAGCAGGGAGCTGAGCATGGGGCTTGATCCTGGGACTCCGGGATCATGATCTGAGCTGAAGGCAAATGCTTCACTGACTAAGCCACCCAGGCGCCCCCACATTTAGGTTTTTAATCCATTTCAGGTTTGTTTTTGTTTAACAAATTGGTCCAGTTTTGTTTCGCATGTAGCTGTCTAGTTTTCCCAACACCATTTGTTGAAGAGTCTGTCTTTTTCCCCATTGTTGTAAATTAGTTGACCATATAAGTGTGGGTTTATTTCTGGACTCTGTTCCATTGATCTATGTGTCTGTTTTTGTGCCCGTACCATACTGTTTTGATTACTACAACTTTGTAGTATATCTTGAAATCTGGGATTGTGATACTTCCAGCTTTGTTCTTTTTCAAGATTGCTTTAGCTAAGGTTTTTTTTTTTTTTAGATTTTATTTATTTACTTGACAGAGAAATCACAAGTAGTCAGAGAGGCAGGCAGAGAGAGAGGAGGAAGCAAGCTCCCCGCTGAGCAGAGAGCCAGACGTGGGCCTCAATCCCAGGACCCTGAGATCATGACCTGAGCTGAAGGCAGAGGCTTTAACCCACTGAGCCACCCAGGCACCCCTGGCTAAAGTTTTAAAAGCTTTTGGAGAATGTTAAAGATATATGGATGTAAAACATCAATTAATATGATTCTTGCATTACAAAGAAAATCTCTTTGAGTGCTGCTTTGAGTAGCAAGAGTGCCTAAAAGTGGGTTTGCCCTACCACTTCCCAGTGAGGGACACAGGCCCTTTGGGCAATGTGTAAACCATTTGTGAAAATAGTAACAAAAGAGATGTTTGGTAGTAGTCTTTATTAAACACTATTAGCTTGGGCTGTGGCTTTAGAAAAGCCATTGGATTTATTTTACTTATTATCAGATTGCTTTATTAGCTAGTTACATGCCACACACATTATGTTTTTCATTTTTAAAATTATGAAAGTAATTCATGTTTGAAGAGGGGATATCAAAATACATACTTAGCTAGACTAAAGAATGCATGTCTTTTTATCCATCCCATCCTTTCCTCCTTTCCACCCCCTTCTCTCCAAGTAGAAATTTTATTTGGGTTCTCCCAGACTTTGTTCTCTGCATTCACAAACATATATGGGCTTCTATTTTTTAAACATAAACTTGAATATCTTTATATATTGTGAATATTGTTCTGTGGTTTATTTTTACCCTTAAAATATGTATATTCTAGAAATCTTTCCATTTTGCTTCATATGTATTTTAGGTTGTATTGTACTGTTCTGTGGTATGGATTACTGTAATTGGTTTAATCTGTCCCTAAGGATGGATGTTTAGGTTGTGTCCATATTCTTGTTTAAGTCATCTGTAGTATAGAGCTTTCTGTATAAGTGTGAAGCCTACATTTTTAGATGTAGAATTATTGGTTCAAAGGGAATATGTGTTTTAAGTGTTGATATATACTATTAAATTGCGTCCCCAAAGGGTGTTTCAGGCTATGCTCCATTATTATTGTATAAATGTTGCTGGTCCCACACCTTCACATGCTTCACTAGCATCAAATACCATTGATCTTTAAAAACCTTATACATCTTTTTTGGGGGGGAATGGGGGGTGGAGACGGTATCTCTCATTGCTATAATTTGCACTGAGCCGATTACCAGTGAAACTGAGCTTTTAAAATGTCTTTAATGGCCTTGCCTTTTATTTTTCTGTGAATTACCTGATTATAGCCTTTGCCTATTTTTCTGTTGGATTTCTGTTCTTACTCATTGATTTGTGGGGCCCTTTCAGCCAAGCATGAAACTTTGCCAAGAGTCATCTTAAATCACCACTCATTCTTGATCCTGGCCTCTGAATAGCCATTTTATTAGGAAGGCCCACCCACTTAGCTTCCTAATTATTTTTTTCCTCATGTCTCTTTCTAACCTTACCACCACTGCCCCTTGTGCAGGCTTTCCTCTTGCCTGAACTGTTCAGGTAGCCTTATAACTGTCTCCAACCTTCAGCTTTCCACACAACTGCAAGAAATATCTGATATAGGAGCCTTAACCACATCATTCTCTTGCTTAAAACTTATGAAATTACCAGTTGTACTCAGGATGAACTGTAAGTTTGTTAATATGGCCTTTAAAGTGCTGTATGATCTAGATTATGGTTGCCACTCCTGGCTTTGAATTTTATGTTTAAATTGCTTCTGATAGGGGCGCCTGGGTAGCTCAGTTGGTTAAGCGACTGCCTTCAGCTCAGGTCATGATCTCAGAGACCACATCGGGCTCCCTGCTCGGCGGGAAGCCTGCTTCTCCCTCTCTCACTCCCCCTGCTTGTGTTCCCTCTCTGGCTGTGTTTCTCTCTGTCAAATAAATAAAATCTTTAAAATAAATAAATAAATAAATAAATAAATTGCTTCTGATAGCCTATCAATACTATGATCCTTTTTAGAGCTGGTTATCTCTGGTTAACGCTAAGATTCTAGTTAGGAATTAAATCCTCCAATTTATCTTTCTATTCTTATATTTCTTTAGCACCTTGTGTATATCTTGGTCTTTATAGGAATTGGATTATATTATTATTTTCACTTTCTCTTCCTAGACTGTGAGTTCCTTTTGAATAGTTAACTGTCTTTGTATTCCCGGTGTCTGTCATAGGTCCTGGTACATACTTGTTTGTTTAATCAAGAAAGGATGGAGAATACAGGAAGATAAATACATATAGAGGAGAAAATGGGTTTTGTTTTGGACATTCAAGGTGCCTCTGGGAAATTTGAGGAGGGATGTCTACTAGCAGACTGTTGGAAGTAGCTTTGACTTGGGTATGTGGATATGGGAGTGTTTAGTTTAAATGGTAATGATGGAAGCCTTTAGAATGAATAAGCTAGTCCAGAGAGTATGCCTAGAAGGAGAAGAGGAGAGTGTCAAGGTTAGAACCTTGAGAAGTACCTACTCACCTTTATGATATATGAGTAGCTCTATCAGGTACTTACTAAAGGTCAATTGAGATGAAAGCTGATTCTTGACTATTTGGTGGATAGAAAGTTTATTGGTTACATTAGCAAGCACTAAAGACCAGGTGAAAAGTGTCCTCAGGTAGAATTAAATTTGTAGTTGTGGGAGCAGAATATTGATAAGGTTCATTCCTGAGTGCCTCAGTTTACTCTGTGAAATAGGAAACTGACAAAGGCTGGAGGGAAGTATTCATACATAGATTGAATATCTACTGTGTTTCAGCACTTGGGTAGAGAACTTACTCTTTGGTTGAGAGGAAAGTTAACAAAATAATAAATATATAATGAGGATACATAAAATTTTTCTTAAAGTGAATGGTAAATGGAACAACAGCTGTATGAGATGGGAAAAGGAATGGCGTAGGGAAAAGGAATGGCCTGATGTCACAAATGACAATATTTTGGGGGGGTTCAGCTAAGGATGAACACTAAATATATGGTACTACATGTAATAAACACGTGGGACTTCACTCTAGCAGTGTTCAGCAGCCAAATATAAGTAGGTAAAGTGGTTGGTGATTTTTTTTTTTTAAAGATTTTATTTATTTATTTATTTATTTATTTACTTACTTACTTACTTACTTACTTATTTGGAGCACAAGCGGGGGAGGGACAGAGGGAGAGAGAAGGTCTCAAGCAGACTCCATGCTCAGTGTGGAGCCTGATGCGGGGCTTCATCTGAAATCACGACCCGAGTCAAAATCAAGAGTCAGACACTTAACCGACTGAGCCACCCAGGTGTCCCATGGTGATCTTGAATTATGGTTTGGAGATAAAATGACAGCAGGATAAGTTGATTTTGGGCAACCTGGATGTGAAAAAGTGTTATAGAATGTTGGAGTGTTTGGTCCCCTTCACTTTTTTTTATCTCTATCAGTGGTTCTCAACTTGGAAGGGGGATGATTTGCCCCCTGTGAGGCACATGGCAATATCTGGGGACATTTTTGTTCATCACAACTGAATGTCTGTGGGGGTACTACTTACATCTGGTGGGTAGAGACCAGGGACACTGTTTAAACATCCTGCAGTGCACAGAACAACCCACAACAGAATGTTTGGACTCCAAATGGCATAGTGCCAAAGTTGAGAAACTCCAATCTGTATGAATTCTTTGGTGATTGCATTTAGTTTAATTGGATTTAAATACAACTTATGTGTAGATGACTTTCAGATCTGTATTTCTAGTTCAGACTTTTTGCTCCCAACTCAGACTTGAGTATCGACTCAACGACCACACTTGGATGCCCAATAGACATTTCAAACTTCATCTGCGGCATTTTCTCATCTCGAGGAGTGGCAACTGTTATTCCAGTTGCTGGGGCCAAAAACCTTGGTGATTATTTCTTGCACACACTACGTCTAGTCTATAAGAAAATCCTATGGGCTTCACCTTCAGAATATATTCAAAATCCAACTACTTCTTAACATTTCTTTTGCTCTCAGCTGGTACAAGTTGCCTTTATTTCTCACCTAGATTACTTCAGTAGCTTCCTCATTGACTTCTATATTTATAACCTTACAGTTTGTAGTCAACACAATAACCAGAATATTCCTTTTCAAATACAAATGAGATTATATCACTTCTTTGCTCAAAATTGTCCAGGGGCTCACCATTTTACTCAGAGTAAAAGTCAGAGTCCTTATAGTGGCCTCCATGGTCCTACATACGACCCCTCATTATCTCTCTAATCCTGTTTCCTATTGCTCTCCCATTTGCATACTAAATTGTGGCCACACTCACTTCCTTGTTCTTTGAACATGTGGATACATCTCCTGTTTCAGGGCCTTGGCCCTGGCTATTCTCTCTGTCTGGAATACTCTTCCTGTAGGTAACTGCGTGGTTAATAATCACCTTTAGAGTTTTGCTCACATGTTATCTTCTGTAGGAGGTTTTTTTCTGATTACCGTATGTAAAGTATTTCTTTTTGAGGCACCTGGGTGGCTCAGTTGGTTAAACATCTGCCTTTGGTTCAGGTCATGATCCCAGGGTCCTGGGATCAAGCCCTGCATCAGGCTCCCTGCTGAGCAAGGACTCTGCTTCTCCCTCTCTGCCTTCCCCCCAACTTGTGTGCACCCCCCATAAATACATCCTAAAAAAAATGTCTTTTTAGGATTTACTTATTTATTATTATTTTATTTTATTTAATTAAAAAAAAAAGACTTTATTAGAGAGAGAGAGAATGAGAGAGAGAGCACGAGAGGGGGAAGGTCAGAGGGCGAAGCAGACTCCCTGCCTAGCAGGGAGCCCGATGCAGGGGACTCAGTCTTGGGACTCCAGGATCATGACCTGAGCTGAAGGCAGTTGCTTAAGCAGTGGAGCCACCCAGGCACCCCTATTTATTATTATTTTAAAAGATTTTTTTCAGAGAGAGAGAGCCCGCCAGGGGGTAGGGTAGGGTGGGGTGGGAAGGGCTGACCGAGAGAGCCTTAAGCAGAACCTCCATGGGAGTCCATCACAGGGTTCAATCTCAAAATCTAAACTGAAAGGAAGAGTCGGCCCCACCTAACCAACTGCGCCATCCGGGTCCCTCACCCTATTTAAAGTTTTGCACAGTTCCTCCCTTACATTTTTTTCTGGATCTCCCTTACTCTGATTTACTTTCTTTTTTTGCATAGCACTTGTCATTTTTAACTTAGAATATATATACTTATGTTATGGTGTTTCTCATCTTTCTCTTTACCAGCAAGTGAATACTACAGGGGGGGATTTTTGTCTATTTTGCTACTTAATGTATATCAGGAGCCTTTAGTAGTGTTTGACATTAGTAGGCACTTTGTACATATTTGTGAATAAATAAGTGAAGTTTAAAGGACTAGAATTTTTTTTAAAAGATTTTATTTATTTATTTGACAGAGAGAGAGACCACAAGTATGCAGAGAGGCAGGCAGAGAGAGAGGAGGGAGCAGGCTCCCTGCTGAGCAGAGAGCCCGATGCGGGCCTCGATCCCAGGACCCTGGGATCATGACCTGAGCTGAAAGCAGAGGCTTTTAACCCACTGAACCACCCAGGCACCGAGGACTAGAATTTTTGATGAGGTCAAAGAAGTAGTTGATTAAAAGTAAGGAAATAGAAGTTAAAGATAAGAGTCTGTGGTCAGAAGTAGACTCTTGAAATATAGCCATAAACAAAGAAGTAAAAGAGCTCCTGTCCTTATGGAGCTTGACTTCAAGCTGGGGAAATGCATGATAAACCATGCAAAGTAAATAAAGTCTATATTATGTTTGCTGGTTGTACCTGCTAAGGAAAAGGGAGGGTGACATTTTAGATAGGTTGGCCAGGAAGGTCTTGCTGAGAAGATGCCACTGGAGTGAAGATCTGAAGAAAGGGAGAGAAGGAACCATGAAGTTACAAGGGTAAGAATATTGCAGGCCCAGGGATAGTGCAGATAATACTCACAGTAGCCTCAGAGTCTGTGGGATACGAGAAGAAATAGTCTTTAAGGAGAAGCATATTGTATGTAGGTAGTCAAGGAGAGGGGTTAGAGCATGCTTTACTACCTTCTAAGAAAGAAAAAAAAATTTTTTTCTCACAGTGAAAAAGAATGAGCCCTTGTGTTTTTTGTTTTGTTTTGTTTTGTTTTTAAGATTTTTATTTATTTGACAGAGAGAAACACAGCCAGAGAAGGAACACAAGCAGGGGGAGTGAGAGAGGGAGAAGCAGGCTTCCCGCTAAGCAGGGAGCCCCATGTGGGACTCAATCCCGAATCTCCGGGATCATGACCTGAGCTGAAGACAGTCGCTTAACCAACTGGGCCACCCAGGCGCCCCGAGCCCTTGTGTTTTTAAGCTGTTGCTTTTGCAAATTACACACACACACTTTTTTTTTTTTTAAGTAAGCTCTCTGCCCAACGTTGGGCTTGAACTCAGGACCCCAAAATTAGGAGTTGCATGCTCTGCCGACTGAGCCAGCCAGGCACCCCCACAAATTATATCTTTGTGTTTAGGAAGTCATTCAAGAGCTGATGATGACAAACCATATTCTTTAAAAACATTTTTAAAAGCAACTTTATATGATTACCTTTTGTGGACAGCAGAGGGAACCATTTTGCCAATTATCCAAATCTGGAGGTAGCTTGTTCTGAGATAAAGCCCTTCTATTTACATATGAAAAAGGAGCAGTTCCTTTGATTTTTAAAAAAAAAATCAATATTTATTTTCTTCCAGAGCTCTGTTCATATTTGTTTGTATGGCTATACTGATGTAAGTAACTTTGAGTATTCGTGAAATTTGGAAGAATTAATATAAACAGTATGAAAATCTTAGAGAATAAATTGCATTTTGTCCATAATCATTTCTGTTTTTTTTTTTTTTTTACCTGTCAGCTAATAGTGGCATTGATGACATACTGTTACGTTTGGGTTATCTTTTTAGATTATAGTTTGAATCTTAAAATTCTCTTTCCTGCTCATTCCTGCCTTAATTCTGTTTTGTAGCAAAAAATAGATATTGCCATTTGAATTTAGTTTGCTTTGCTACAGAAAGTCTTATTCTTGTTATATGATAGTGTAAGGCCCTAGGAACCTTATGTGTGCCTTGAATATTTCCTCCATTCTGTGAACGTGCAGTACAAGTTTATCAACTACCAAAGTTATCTTTTGTTAAATCCACCTCCCTTTTATCCTCTGTATGTATTAACAGTTAGTTGACCTTTAGCCCCTTCATGAAGTGGCAGTAACTGCTTCTTACTTAGCAGCTACTTATTTTTCAAATAACTTTGATCTTTGATCAAGCTAACTTTTGCCCTGCTGACTTTTGGGTGGTTTTTAAGAATCAAATTAAGATTATGTAATTAAAAGGACTTTGAAGGCTTATAATTAAGGAACTTTAAAATAAGACTTCAAGGGTATAAAGGATATCACTGGAAAAGTACAGGACAATGAGATGGGTTTAAAGGGGGCATTTATTTTTTATTTTTTAAAAGATTTTATTTATTTATTTGACAGAGAGAGAGATTACAAGTAGACAGAGAGAGAGGAGGAAGCAGGCTCCCTGCGGAGCAGAGAGCCCAACGCGGGCCTCCACCCCAGGACCCTGAGATCATGACCTGAGCCGAAAGCAGAGGCCTTAACCCACTGAGCCACCCAGGCACCCTAAAGGGGGCATTTAAAAAAGGAATCAACTTACCAGATTTGGTTTTATTTATTTTTATTTTATTTTATTATTTTTTAAAGATTTTATTTATTTATTTGACAGAGAGAAACACAGCGAGAGAGGGAACACGAGCAGGGGGAGTGAGAGAGGGTGAAGCAGGCTTCCCACCCAGCAGGGAGCTCAATGTGGGGCTTGATTCTGGGACTCCAGGATCATGTCCTGAGCCTAAGGCAGACGATTAATGACACAGCCACCCAGGCGCCTCCAGATTTATTTTTAGATTATATCTTGGCGAAAGAATTAGTTGAAAGCTTGTTTACTCTTCTTCAAGTGATTACTTGCGTAATTAATTTTTTTAGAAAAAAAATCTTGCTGTTGAGTACTCTGTTGGAAATAATATGAACATGTATCTGCTTTTGAGAATCCCTCAGTGTCAGAGGAATAAATACATTTCAAGAGTAGTTTTGCAATTGAAGGCAAGAGCACCTCCTTTGAGGGCGTGTAGGAGTGGGCAGGAGTTGGCCAGGGAAGGCTTAAAGAGACCAGGAGACCTGGGCTTTGAAGTGGATCAGTTGGAGTTGTCCAAGCAGGTGATATGGTAGGATGTTCCAAGCAGTTGTCTGTCTCCATTTAAAATCTAGTTCTGATGCTCTGGTATATTCTTAGATAGTTGTGCATCAGTTTTATCATCTATAAAAGGGGAATAATAATTCCATTGACTTTATAGGGTTGTTGTCAGAATTAAACATATGAAAAACATTTAGAACAGTGCCTGGCATATACTAAATGATTGAAGGTTGACTTTTAATGTTGTTATCCTAGGGATCTAAGGGATGGAATTGGCAGGTCTTGGTCTTTGAATGTGAGTGTTAAGGGAATAGGATGTGTCTAGCGCAGTGGTTCTCAGGCTTGGATGCACATTAGGATCACCTGCGTAATTAAAGTGTGCTGATACCTGGGCCCCACCCCAGACCAATTAAATCAATATCCTGGGGGTGTGGCCCCAAGTGATTTTGATGTTTAGTTGGGCTGATAACCCCTGGTCTAGGACTATTTATAGGCTTCTGGCTTGGGTGATTGGGTTTACTAGAATTAAAAGCAAATTGAAAAAGGTGTTGCTTTTAACATAGCACTTAGGCTTTCTAAGAATCCTGTTAGCATTTGCATGCTTTAAATTTTTATAACTAAAGGATGCTTTTTAAATATTGGTTTCTGGATTGGATATCATAAATGACCCCAGACTATATGAATTTCATGTTCTTGTGTCTACATTTTATACTTGGAAGTGGTTCTTTTTTTTGTTTTAGATACTATCTGCTGCTGCTCCTTCTCCTTGGACTTAACAGCTTTCAATATACCCTATAATTTATATGTTTATTAGGTTTGTTTGATTCCCTCTTTTTAAGTTTCTTGTTGATTGCTTCTCTCTTTTTCCCCTACCTGTACCCCAGCCACTACCACCACCACCACTAGAAGGTAAGCTCTACCAGAGCAGGGATCTTTGTTATTTTTTGTTCAGTAATGAATCCTAAATTTCTGGTATATAGCATATAACCCATAGTTCTTAGATGAGTGAATGAATTACTATCAGTCTGGTTTTGTTTCCTTCCAGGTTCTTGGCTCTGCTCCAGAGTGGGTGAGATGTAGAGCAGAGTTTCAGAGAGGTCTCTGACAACTGTTTTCTTCCTGTATTTAATTGATAAACATGGAGTTTAATTTTTGGTTGCTAAAAGTTGTGAGATACAGTTGAGCAAATGCTTCTTATTACATCTTAACAAAAAACTTTTTTTTAAATGTTTTGGTAGGAACCACCAAAGCCACCTCTTAATAATTTTAAAGTGGGAATGAAACTCGAAGCTACAGACAAAAAGAACCCTTATATGATCTGCCCTGCAACTATTGGAGATGTTAGAGGAGATGAAATTTATATCACATTTGATGGCTGGAGTGGAGCTTTTGATTATTGGTGCAAGTACGATTGTCGAGATATTTTCCCAGTTGGGTGGTGTCGCCTGACAGGAGATGTATTACAACCACCAGGAACTCATGGTAAGATAATAAGTAACTACATATTCTTTTATTTTATGAAAGTTAGATCTAACTGCTGTTGGCATTGAGGTTAGGACTTTTGTGTAGCTGGAGCAGCAGATAGAACAGGGAGGTCACTGCCTAGGCTAGAGAAGTGGAGGTAGAAGATGGCAAATGATTAGAATTTTTGAGGGCCAACTCAGCATCATAATCTGAATTGACAGTCCACATTGGAGAATATGGGAAAGCTACAAGTCACTCCTGGACCGTTGAAGCCTTGCTACTGTAAGCATTTGGGGGTGCTTAGCTATCTTTATAGTTGATATTCAATTTAAAATTACACACAATATTCCATTGTTTGTATCTCAAAGGTAGTTTTTAAAGGGTAAGGTGTAACAACTGTTATATATATATTTTGCACAATTTTGGTTAGTTTTTTCAAGTTAAATTGATACTTTGATAGTCTTAAGTAAAATATACCTGTCAGTGAAAATTTTATTTTATTTATTTATTTTTAAAAAAGATTATTTGAGAGAGAATGTGCATGTGAGTTGGGGGAGGGGCAGAGGGAAAGAATCTCAAGCAGACTCCTTTCTGAGCACCGAGCCCCGCATGAGACTCCATCTCATGACCCTGAGATCATGACCTGAGCTGAAGTCAAGAGTCAGACATTCAACTGACTGAGCCACCTAGGCGCCTATGTCACTGAAAATTTTAGACAATGGAAGCCATCATAGATTAACATGTTATTATAGTCAGGTGTTTATCATTTGTAATGCTGTGCTTCCTAAATTGAATTCAATGATTGTCTAGATATTTTCTTTCAGAAAAAAATCATCAAATATTGAGGTTCCTTAGGGACTTTTCAAAAACTTAGACGTGCCTAACCTGGTCTTGTGTGATGGAATGACTGCTGAGATTTAAGTGGGATCTAAGCTTAGGACCTAATCATTGGCTTAAGTTAAATATAAACTTATTAGTAGAATCAAATGTAAACATACTTCAAATTTATCCAACTAGAATTCATTTCCACCAGAAAAAAAATGAGTGTAGAAAATGTGTAAGTGATGTGTGTAGGATGAGAGCAGTGGCTAGATAAAAGCATATAGCAGTATTCTTGTAACTGCTGTTAGAATCTTTTTTTATTTGGGGAGTATAATACCTCCCATTATATTATAATACTACATATGGTGTTGTCCTTTTTTTTATTAGGGACCTATTTTACCAGTTCTCTGCTGCCATAATTCTAGGAAGTAGATATTAATGGCTGATTGTTGTAAAATTTAATATGCTTCAGATCTATGTGTGTGTGATACTCAGGCAGTCTTTGCCCTCAAGGAGTTCACCAAGTCAAAGAATGATAAATGGAAAGTAGACTTTAAAAAATATGTAGAAATACAGAATTAGCAATGCAAAAATAGAGATGTGTGCTAGATATGAAAGTGGCCCGAAGACATCCATTTTATTTAGGCTGGAGGGAAAAGTGATTGGGTAAAGGAATGCTTAACAGAAAGATACATGATATAAGTATTAAGAGAGGAGAAGGAGTTTTTCAGGCAGAATAGAGGTAAAGGTAGGGTGGATACATCACAAAGGCATAGATTGCACCGTTTACTCTGAAAACCACCGGTAGTTCAGTCTGGAACATGGTGACTTTGGAATGCATGGCCAAGAGGGCTGTTGTTTTCCACTATCTGGTCTCCCTTTTTTTCTTAGTAACACAGTTCAGCTGCCTAACATGAAAACAACATTTATAGCCTCCCTAGCAGTTATATATGGCCATGACACTCGTCAGTGGGATAAAAGTAGAGTCTAGTATACTCTACTTATAGGAAGTATATTAGAGATGAATGTGCCTTTCTGTCTTCCTTCTTTCTGCATCTATCCTGCTGCTAGTTATGTGCTTTTTTTGGGTGGAGGTCCATCTTGAACCATGAAATGGGGACCATCTTCCAGGCATAGTGGAGTGGAAAGCAGAAAGGAGCCAAAATCCCTGAGAATTTTTGTGGAGCAGAATTTTCATACTGGCCTGTTCCAGACTGTTATTTGAGGGAAATAAATTTGTATGTTGTATAAACCACTATTCTTTTAGTTTTTTCTGTTACTGTTAGCTGAACTTAATCCTAACTAATTCAGGGTAACTTCAGGACACCAGGTGAATATGTCTGTTGGATAGCTGCACATGCAGGTATGGAGCCCAAAAGAGACAGGTCTTAGTTGACAAAGCAGGTTTGAGAGCCATCATGGTGATTCAAATAAATACTCTTTGTGTCAGGCATGATTATAGGTGCTGTCTGGGGGAGGGGTGGATGGTAGACAGCTTACACATCCAATTGATAGTAGTAAGTGGGGAAAGTTTTGGGTGTAGCTTTAATTGTGCATGTGTAACAGGTAGAGGTAGAAAAGGACCAAGGAAAGAACCCTGTGGATGAATATTTGAAACAGTTCTCACACCTGAATCACCTTGTGTATGTGTGGGGGGAAGGGGATCTTTTTCAAAGGCTGTTGCCCTGGAACTCATACCCAGGGGTTCTGAATCAGTAGGTCTGGAATGGGGCTCAGGTGTTTCCACTGCACATGGTTTGAGGCCCACACTTTGAGAAATACAAAAATAAGGGATGACTAGAAGATAGATATCGACTCAGGACACTGAGAAAAAGTATACATAAATGTAGGAGAGTTACTAGATTGGTTTCCCTAACAAAAGGAGATGAAAGATTTTAAGAGGTATTCAACACTGTATAGTACAGCATAAACGTCGAGAGGCGAGCTCATTAGTGGTCTTAAGTAAAAGCATGGTTACTAGACTACTTTGAAAAACCAGATTTAGAAAGTTGAATAAATAGGTGCAGAGCATTTTTTAAAAAGTGTAATTTCATGGGTACTTTCTGAGATCTGCCTCCTCTGTCCTTTATCCCAATAGACATTTTATGAGTTAAAGTGAAATTTAGAAACCTTCACTTCAATTTATATCCCTTTACCCTCCCTCATTCATAATATAATTTTCTTAAATATTTACATTCATTGAGAATGAATTATTTAGTGTTATAATTTTTGTTCAACTGTTAAACATAATCAGAAAATTCAGAAGTAAAGTAGTATATTTACCCACATTTTTGTCATTTCAGTTTTTTCTTCTTAATTTTCAGATTCCTTTTTCTATCCTGTTTTTTTATCCTGATTTTTCAGATTCCTGTTTTAGAGAACTTCTTTTAGTCACTCTCTCTCTCTTTTTTTAAGATTTTATTTATTTGACAGAGAGAGAGAGAGATCACAAATAGGCAGAGAGGCAGGCAGAGAAAGAGGGGGAAGCGGGCAGAGAGCCCGATGTGGGACTTGATCCCAGGAACCTGAGATCATGACCTGAGCTGAAGGCAGAGGCTTAGCCCTCTGAGCCACCCAGGTGCCCTAGTCATTCTTTTAGGGTAGGTCATCTGGCAACAAATTCTTAGTTTTCCATCATCCAAGAATGTCTTTATTTCCCCTTCCATTCTTGTGTTGACAGTTCTTTTCTTTAAACACTTGAAAAATGTAATGTTACTTCCTTCTGGCTTCCAGGGTTTCTGTTGAGAAATTTGGTGTTACTCGAATAGTTTTTCCTCTGTAGGTTTCATTATGATTATAAGTCTGTTTTTGCTTGTAGTTCTTGTAGTGTTTACTTTATGCTTTATATATTTTGTGGCTACATTATCAGGTGTGTACAAATTTTGAACTGCTAGTGTTCTTGTCAGTTGAACCTTCTGTAGTAACCCTCTTTATAGTGACTTTTTTTTTTAATCTTAGAATCTGCTTTATCTTATATTAATGTAGCTATATCAGTTTTTATTTGCTTGGTGTTCTTGGTCTCTCTGTTTCTAATGTTCAACATTTATCTAGTCTTATCTAAAAAGATGCATTTCTTGTCAATAGTTGGATTTTGATTTTTTGACTGGTTAGCCAGCCTGTCTTTTAACTGGAGCTTTTAATCTGTTTATATTTATTGTGATTACAGACATATTTGGTTTTCAGTATGCCACCTTATTTTGAGCTTTTTATTTGTCCTCCCTTTTCTGTGTTTTATTTTCCTTTCTTGTCTTTTTTGGGTTATTTTTTCTTATTCCAGTCTCCCCTCTTCTCGTTTGGAAGTTATACATTATATTTTTGATTCTTTTAATACTCTAAAAATTTTAACATGTTTTCTTGACTTAACGGAAGTCTGAAATTGATCAATATCTTTATTCAGCACTAAGACAATAAAAGGAACTCTGAACACTCTACCTGTTTATCCCCTTCACATTCATGTTATTATTAATCCCCATCACATTCATGTTGTATACTTTATTTATTTATTTTGAAGCATGGGAGGGAGAGGTAGAGAAAGAATCTTAAGTAGGTTACATGCCCAACACAGAGCCTGATGTGGGGCTTGATCTTACAACCCTGAGGATCATGACCTCAGCCAAAATCAAGAGTTGGATGCCCAGCCATCTAAGCCACTTGGGCACTCCACTGTTGTATGTTTTAATTAATTATATCTTTTAGGAAACTTATTAGCTATTATTTTTTTAAAAGATTTTATTTATTTGACAGAGAGAGATCACAAGTAGGCAGAGAGGCAGGCAGAGAGAGAGAGAGGAGGAAGCAGGCTCCCCGCTGAGCAGAGAGCCCGATGTGGGCCTCGATCCCAGGACCCTGAGATCATGACCTGAGCTGAAGGCAGAGGCTTTAACCCACTGAGCCACCCAGGCACCCCCTATTAGCTGTTGTTATTGTTCATATAGTCAGTATTTGTTGAGATTTACCAACATATTCAACATATTCTTCCTTCTTAGCATCTCAAACGTTTCATCTGGGATTAATTCTCTTTTGTCTGGGATAGATCCTTCAGATTTTTCTTTAGTGAGGGGTCTGCTAGTGGCATGCTGTCTCAGTTTACATTCATCTGAATATGTCATTATTTGAACTCCTCCCTTGAAGGCATTTTCTCTGGGTGTAGAATTCTAGATTGACAGGCGTTTTCTTTAAGTACATTGAAGACACTGCCCTTTTATCTTTTGGTTTCCATTGCTATTGAGAATTCAGCTGTCAGTCTACTTTCCCTCTGACTTATCTGTCATTTTTTCCCCTCTATCTTTGGTGCTTTGCAGTTTTACTCTGATACTTCTAGATGTGGGTTTTGTTGAATCTTGGTATCTTGGCAGAACCACATATATACAAATTATTTATTTTTATGTGTGAAAAACTTTAAATGTCTTATATTACATTTTAATTATATTATCATCATTAAGGATTTCAAATGGCACAAATAATTTGATGTTATAAAGCATTTCTTATGACTGCTTTATGAATACAAATAATCTAAACCATGTGAAAGTAAGAATTTGGATGTGTTAGAGTAGAAAGAAAGATGTGCTCACCGTTGCCACACTCTGTTTTGTAAAGATTTACAGAAGTCCCCAGAAGAATCTCAGGATTCTGGGAAAAGTATAGTTAAAGATTGTTAGTTGACAACTCATCCAAAGATATTTCATAAATAATTCATTTTTATTTTTTCCCAAGCATTGCTCATTCATTAAATGACAGCTATAGTATAAAAATATCATTTCTTAGATGTAATGTAATCTATTCTAAAATCATATTTAAAATTATTTTTCATTATTTTAATATAAGTTTTTCTCTAATAGAAAAAAAGTAATAAATGCTCAAAGTGAAAAATTGAGGAAAGCATATGCAGAGATGTCCATGACAGATAGTTTGATCTGTATTTGGCTTCATACTGCCTTTTTCTTCTTTTTGTCTTATAAATATAGCTTTAGGACACCCATGGCCAAATCAATAGAGAAATATTGAAATAAGTTGTGGTATAGTTATTCTTTAGGGTAATATAGAACCATTTAGAAGAATGAGAGGATTCCTGTTTACTAAGAAAGCTTTCCAAGATGTGTTAAGTGAAAAAGGCAACCCTTCAAAATACATACAGTATAATACCATTAAGTCAAAACAAATATGTATTTCTCTATGTAACTGTAGATGTATATATTCATACATAGAGAAGATCTGAAAGGCTATATATCAAATCTGTAGTAGCAGTTATATCAGAAAAGAGGTGTTGAGTGGTAAAGGGAACTTTTGCTTTTATCTGTGGCTTTTTAAAAAAAAATAATTTTTAAGTAATTAATTTTTTAAATATTTTATTATTTATTAGAGAGAGATAGAGAGATAGAGAAAGCAAGCACAAGCAGAGGGAGCAGCCGGCAGAGGGAAAAGCAGGCTCCTTGATGAGCAAGGACCCTGATGCAGGACTTGATCCCAGGACCCTGGGATCATGACCTGAGTGGAAGGCAGATGCTTAATGACTGAGCCACCCAGGCATCCCTGTGGCTTTTTTTTTTTTTTTAAAGATTTTATTTATTTGACAGAGAGAAACACAGCCAGAGAGGGAACACAAGCAGGGGAAGTGAGAGAGGGAGAAGCAGGCTTTCCACTGAGCAGGGAGCCCGATGTGGGGCTCCATCCCAGGTCTCCAGGATCGTGACCTGAGCCGAAGGCAGTCGCTTAACCAAATGAGCCACCCAGGCGCCACCTTTTTTTTTTTTTAAACAAGAATGTGCTGTAGGTTACATTTGTACTTTAATAATTTTATTTTGAAAAGGGATTATTCTGCATATTCTGGTTTCTTACCTATTTTTTCATAATACATTGTGATTGTGTTCCTATATAAAATATATCCCTATGAAATTATATTTCTTTTTTTTTTTTAAGATTTTATTTATTTGACAGAGAGAAACACAGCCAGAGAGGGAACACAAGCAGGGGGAGTGAGAGAGGGAGAAGCAGGCTTCCCGCCAAGCAGGGAGCCTGATGTGGGACTCGATCCCAGATCTCCAGGATCATGACCTGAGCCGAAGGCAGTTGCCCAACCAACTGAGCCACCCAGGCGCCCCCAAAATTATATTTCTATGTTGTATTACATCATATGGCTGTACTATAATTTAGCCAAACTTCTATTTTGTTTGATATAGGTGATATTTTGAATGTATCTTTGCCTATCTCTATTTCCATAGAATACGTTTGCTGGGTTAGGGGATATGTTTCTAAGGTTGACAAATACCCATTTTCATTCCCCTCAGAGGTGCATGAAAGTGGTTTTTTCCTTCTCTGGTCAAATTTGGGCATTATCTTATTATTTTTTGCTAATTAAAAAAAATGTTTTTAAGGAACGCCTGGGTGGCTTAGTTGGTTAAGCTTCTGCCTTTGGCTCAGGTCATGATCTCATGGTCCTGGGATAGAGTCCACATTGGGTTCCTTGGTCTGTGAGGAGCCTTGTTCTCCCTCACCTGCTGCTCCCCATGCTTGTGCATGCTCTCTCTCTTTCTGACAAATAAGTAAATTCTTTAAAAAATGTTTTTGAAATTTTCATTTCTTAAATTATTACTGAGGTTGGATTTTTTTCCATGTACCTTCGCCATTAACATCCCTTTATAATATTTCTGCTGATTACCTTTTCCCACTTTTTTCGTATTGTTTCCTTTCTTGTTGATTTGTTTTGAGTACTTAATTTATTACCCATAGCAATAAGTGTCCAAAAAGTAAAAAACAAAAAAGTAAAAATTTAGTCATTTGCACTTGTTCAAATTCTTATAGTTAACATAAAGTGTTATATTGGTTTCTGGTGTATAATATAGTGATCCAACAAATCTGTACATTATTCAGTGCTTATCATAAGTGTACTCTTAAAAATTTTTTTTTATGTTAAAGATTTTATTTGTTTGAGAGAGACATAGCATGAAAGGGAAGGGGCAGAGGGAGAGGGAGAAGCCAACTCCTGCTGAGTGAGGAGCCTATTGCAAGACTTGATCCCAGGACCCTGAGATGATCTGAGCCGAAGTCAGATGCTTAACTGACTGAGCTACCTCGGCACCTGCATGATAAGTGTACTCTTTTTTTTTTTTTTAGATTTTATTTATTTACTTACTTGACAGAGAGAGAGAGAGACAGCAAGAGAGGGAACACAGGCAGGGGGAGTGGGAGAGGGAGAATCAGGCTTCTTCTCAAGCAGGGAACCTGATGTGGGGCTCGATCCCAGGATCCTGGGATCATGACCTGAGCCGAAGGCAGATGCTTAAGGACTGAGCCACCCAGGTGCCCCTGATAAGTGTACTCTTTTCTTTTTATTTTAATTTTTTTCTAAAGATTTTATTTATTTATTTGATTGAGAGAAACTCAGAGAGCAAACACAAGCAGGGGGAGTGGGAGAGGGAGAAGCAGGCTTCCCACTGAGCAGGGAGCCTGATGCGGGGACTCCATCCCAGGTCTCCGGGATCATGACCTGAGACTAAGGCAGTCACTTAATGAACTGAGCCACCCAGGAGCCTGTGATAAGTGTACTCTTAATTGCCTTTGCCTATTTCACACATCCCCTCTGGTAACCATCAGTTTGTTGTCTATAGTTTAGAGTCTGTTTCTTAGTTTGTCTCTTCTTTGCTCATTTGTTTTATTCCTTAAATCCACATGTGTGTGAGTCATATGGTGATTTGCCTTCCTCTGACTTATTTCACTTAGCATTATACTCTCTAGCTCCATCCATGTTGTTACAAATGGCAAGATTTTATTCTTTTTTATGCCTGAGTAATATTCCTCTGTGTGTGTGTGTGTGTGTGTGTGTGTGTGTGTGTATACACCACATCTTTATTCATTTATCTATTAGTATTAGTAGATACTAATTCATTTATCTATTAGTATTAGTAATCTGACTGTTGAATAAATAATGCTGCAATAAACCTAAGGTGCATGTATCCTTTTGAGTTAGTATTTTTGTATTCTTGGGTTAAGTACTCAGTAGTGCAGGTTACTGGATCATAGGGTAGTTCTATTTTTAACTTTTTGAAGAACCTCCATACTGTTTTCCAGAGTGGCTGGCACACCAGTTTGCATTCCCACCAACAGAGCACAATGGTTCCTTTTTCTCCACATCCTTACCAACACTAGTTGTGTCTTATGTTTTTGATTTAAGCCATTCTGCCAGGTGTGTGGTGGTATCTTATTGTGGTTTTGATTTGCATTTCCCTGGTGGTGAGTGATGTTGAGCATCTTTTCATGTGTCCGTTGGCTCTCTGGAAGTCCTCTTTGGGGAAATTCCTGTTCATATTTTCTGCCCATTTTTTAATTGGGTTATTTGTTTTTTGTGGTGTTGAGTTCTATGTTTGTTACTTTTTTTGGATGCCAACCCTATAAGAGATATGTCATTTGCAAATACCTTCTTCCATTCTGTAGGTTGTCTTTTAGTTTTGCTGATTGCTTCCTTTGCTATGTAGAAGCTTTTTACTTTGATGTAGTCAATAGTTTTGTTTTTTTTTTTGCTTTTATTTCCCTTGCCTCATGAGACATATCTAGAAAGATGTTGCTAAAGCTTGTATCAGAGAAATTATTGTCTGTGCTCTCCTCTGGGATTTTTATGGTTTCAGGTCTCACATTTAGGTCTTTAATCCAGTTTGGGTTTATTTTTGTGTATGGTGTGTGGTGTTAGAAAAGTAAGAACTTTTTTCTCAGTCATTTGCTTTTAATGTTATTTATGGTCTTTAAAAATGCAGAAATACTAATTTTATTGACTTGAATATTAAATAATTTAAGGGTCTAAAATAAGGGTCTTAGCTAAATCATTTCAAAAGGCATACAAATAATGTTTAATTCATTGAATTTCATTTTTTTAAAAGATTTTATTTATTTATTTGATAGGGAGAGAGAGAGCACAAGCAGAGGAAGCGGCAGGCAAAAGGAGATGGAGAAGCAGGCTCCTCATTGAGCAGGGAGCCAGGTGTGGTACTCCATCCCAGGCCCCTGGGATCATGACCTGAGCGGAAGGCAGATGCTTAACCGATAGAGCTACTCAGGCATCCCGAATTTCATAAATTTTAAAAAATCTGTATTGTTTTAGTCCATTTTGAATATTTCTTAAACACACTGGAAATGTTTGGTTTTCAACACTTATATAACTGCTTTTCCAACATTTTTAAGGATATAACAGTTAAAGCTTTTTCAAATTCTTAATGACTAAAGATAATTCACTTGCATAGTTTCTTAAAGAAATGTAGTGAGGCATCCATGAATACCACTTGATTTGATTTTACATTAAAAAAACTACTTATTAAAGCTTGACTGGCTTTTTTTTTTTTAAGAATAGTAGTACAGTTTAATATACTTTAAAACTTAAACTAACAATTTTTTCTCCCTGTGTTAACACTTCTATAATCAGAAACAGCTAAATTCTTTTCATCCTTATTGGTAGAAAAATCCCCTGGGAAACTTAACTTGGGTAGAAAATTCAGCAAGACATGTGGCTTTTTTTCCTCTTGTTTATTTAGGTTTTCCTTTCTTGGCCCTTGTTATAACCTTTCAAAGCCCTTCACCTCTGGTTGGTGCTGTCACTGCTCATCAGATTTATTCTGGAGACCTATACAGGGTATCTGGTGAGAAAGAGGAAAGAAGTATGTGTGCTACTGTGTCCTTGACGACTTAAAGAAGTTTGAGTCAAGTAAACTAAAGGCCCATTGTACACTTTTTTCTTCTTGAAGAATTTATCTGATCTTGCTGTTTTCTGTTTCAACTTGTTCCCTACCTCCTTTGTATTTTATATCTTTGTTCTCTCTGAAGAAATGATAGAAATTTAAGAACGTTCTGTAAGCTATTGGTTTTTTCTCACATTGTCCTTGTTTTGTCTCTGGCACATATAGTTACAGGATTTATAGTCAGTCATCTCATTAAAGTCCACATATTTAATACATGAAAGAGCAATACCTGGAATCCAGCAACTTAGAATCAGAACTGGAACTACCATTATTTTAAAGGCAATGTGTGGGTTTTTATTAATTTAACATTTTAATTTTTCCTTTATTTGGGAAAGCTTCTAAACAAATAGGTTACTATTTTGTTTCTGTAATTTTATTTATAAACAAAATAAATGTAGGTTTTTAGTCTTGAGAAATTGGAAATACTCAGAACCAGAGGATTCTTTATTTTTTGTTTTTTAAAGATTTTATTTATTTGAGAGAGAAAGCATGCTGGGGCGGGGGTGGGAGTGGGGGTGCCAGAGGGAAAGGGAGAGGCTGGCTCCCTGTGGGCCCCCTGTGGGGCTCTATCCTGGGACCCTGTGATCTTGACCTGAGCCTGGTTGCTTAAGCCAGCAGATGTTTAACTGACTGAGCCACCCAGGCACTCCTAGAAGCAGAGGATTCTTATAAAAATGTGGCTTAATATTAAACTTTTTTTCTCATGGGATATTCAAAGTTGTTTGTTTATAAATTGCTACGGTGTAAACTATTCTGCCTGGCTTTAGAGTTACTTAAATACTTTTAAAGTTATGTAAATTAAACTTTGAACTTACATAATTTCTAAAACATTAAGGAATTAGTTTAATTTAGCTTCAGATTTATGCATAATTGATTATAAATTAATGACCTACACTGGTGTGAAGTGTCATCCTGTAGCCTAATTTTTTAAGCAATTGCGACTATACAGACCAGGAAGGAGGGCAGCAAACTTCCAGATGCTTTGAGTATAAAGTTGCAGGATCCCAGGGGTTTAGAGGAATTCCTCTGGTCCAAAGGGAACTGTGGAGGAGGGGAAAACCTAGGATCAAGAAGCATTCCCGTCTAGTGGTACTAGACAACTCTCACAGAAAAAACTTTAATTTCTAGGTGGAATTCAGTGGTAACATGGCATTTACAACTTTGTAAAACACTTTGATAATGTCTGACAGAACTGGCATATTAGATTTTCTTTGTTGGTAATTCAGACATAATTTGTATGAATAGGAACTTTCTTTTGAAAATTTAAGTAAAATGTTTTGAACAGATTTTAAATGTGATTATCTTGGGCACTATTAGCTGCTGCTTTGAATACTGGTTTATTCTGTGAGAGGTGTATGTGTGTGGTGTATATATATGGTTTAGAGGTTTTTTGATTAAAATTTTAGTGATATGGATTTTAAAATCTAAACTTTTGATCTTTTTAAAAAAACGAAACTAGTCATTTTATATGGTGGTCTTATTTCGTAAAACCTTTCCTATGTAGCATTTTCCTATTGAACTGTTCCAAAGTTAGTCTTTTGAAAAGCATTTCAAAGCTCCATTGAGCAAACAAGTGCTGTATTCTCCACCCCCATCTCATTCTTATTTTTTTTTTTAAGAAACAAAACAAGAAATTATGGCTGCTTTTGCTTTTTGTGCAGATGTGCAGAGTTGTATGTGGTTTCCGTAACTTGGGCTTCACTTTTCTCTGAGTTTTAAAATTAAGATTTTATAGTTTTTAAGACGTATCTTTACCAACTTTTTTCCCTTTTTGTATAGGACTGTGCATATTTAATAAAAACTACATAAAGCAGCATTTTTCCTTTATATTATAGTGGGTCAAAAGTAACAGAGATACATATAATTAAGGCTGCAAAAAGTTCAAGGTATGTCAGTCCCACTAGCTTCTGAATGAACACTTAAGCATTTGTTTAGATTTTTGCCTTTAAAGTAGCTTATGGTAAAAACAGACTAATATACTTAGTTTATTTATTATTCTTCTTGTTTGGTATAAATGAAATAGAAATGCTATCAACCCAAATTACTCCTTCAAAAGCCATGAAATTTAAAACAGCTGATATTTTGTTTTTGGTACTAACAGCTTAGAACAAATGTTTTGCTTGTGCAAATGAGATGGCTATTGTGATGCAAAGAAGTATCTTGGGGAAAAAAACCCCAGCAAATGTCCTTTTTCTGTTTTGAGTATTTCAGCTAGATTATACTGCAATAATTGCAAGCAGAGCCTGCAGCTTCTTTCTTGTTTCTGTCCTGTAATACATTTTAGCAAGTTCTGTTGAGACTTTTGAAATGTCTTGGATTTTAGGCCATGTGGTGCAACGGGGATAACTTTGTCTACAGACGCAATGGGTTAGCAGTTAAATTTTGCATGTCTTCTCATTTCTTTCCAGATTCTCTGACCCAGGGTAACCTTTGGTTCTTCTGTGAAGGCAGGAGTGAAGGGAGTTTGAGTAGGTGACTGATGATCACTGTCCCTACAGCCCACAGACAATACGCGAATTACTTTAACAGTCTTCTTAGTCCCTTCTCCCACGCCTCCTCCCCTTAAACCAACAAATGCAAATAGCTTTATCCCCATTTGCTAGAAATCCAGGCTTGCTCTGGCAACATGGGCTTTGTTGTTAACTGGCTTTCTCCAGAAAGGCAGTTTTATTTCTGGTAAAGGAGAAAGGCTATCAAATGGAACCTAAGTCACCTTAATGGTAAATCTAGCAACAGCTTGTTTCTCCGGAATATTTCTAAAGGTAGGAATTACCCCAAAAGTTTCTTTATATTGTAGCTGAAGTATGGTTAAAGAAATTCATTGCCTGCTTTGTTAGCTTTTGTATACTAAATATTCCAATAATTTCTGTTATCTCAAAAACATTGTTTTTTGTTCTAAATATTAATTATTGAAATTGTTAGTACTATTATTTGATCATTTCTAAAAACTGTTATATGGTACAAGAGAAAAGTTAGTCTTTGGTTGTTTCTAGCATAAAAATGGTTTAAAATAAAAAGAAGCAACCCTATTGTAAATCAAACTTGATGTTTAAATCTCCAGCTTGTAATGAAGAGCACTGCCAAATATTTTTCTATAGCCTTGAGGAATATGACATGATTTTTCATTAGTGTTATATGAGACTTATTAGAAGTATTTTTATGATATAGAAATGCAGATAACATTTTACTAATTAAATATTGTATCAATACATTTAATATGTTTTGTGGAAATTATAGCAGTGAGTGTTACAATTTTTTTTGAACAGCATATTGGAAGTCAGTCTAGAGAAGTCATTCAGTAAGAAAAAAGATGCTATGATTTAAAAATTGAGTGGCTTTTAAAAGCTCAGAATTGTTAGAGGAGTTATAAATTGGCCTAAAACAACTGAAGTTGCTTCTTTTCATGCAAACTTTCTTCTGAAACTATTAAAGGTTTTGGAAATTGTCAAATTCTTTAATGTCATTGTGACCAAAATCTTGGTTTCTTTTGAAGTGAAGAGATAGGAGTAGCGATTGAAATATAGTGGTTTTCATGGGAAGCACCCCCCATGAAGCTGAAGGGAGTAGGTTACACAGCATCTGTGCTCAGCAAGTATTGTTAAAAGAACACTCCTAAAACCCTTCTAAATTTTAACTGTGATTTCTAGCTGCTTCTTGCCTTTTTTGATTTCCTTTCTAGGCTGAATACTTACATAATTATATAACAGGAAAACCTTATAAATTTCAGTAAACTAGATTTTATTTAATTTAGCATGTATACCAAGAAAAAAGGCAGTGTCATTTAGGTACAGAGATAAATAACTTTGACTGGACTTTTGTACTTTAAGTTAGCAAGCTATCCTTTAACCTTTTAATTGCTTTTGGGATATTTTTTTCTCAGCATTTTTATGTTTTCACTAACCTTAAGATTGAGTATTCTATGCAGATTGAGGTATATTTTATAAGGTGTATGAAGAGTTTCTTATGTCTTCTTGAATCTGTTTGTCTTAGATCTCCAAGCCCTGTATTGAAACGGGGGAGATGAGAGCAAAGCAAAGCTACAAAGCCTTTCAGTATATTGGCTTTGGTTCAGTTATCCATATGTAATTTTTAAAAGCTCCTGGAAAAGACATAGCAGCATTTCCCAAATGGGGATGCTCTGTCAGACCCCCCAAACAGGCTCTTTGAAATGAGACTCTACTTTTGTGAGTGAATGGTTTATTTATTTTTTATATGGGAATTACCTTTTATTGTATGATTAAAGCATTTTTATTTTTATTTTTTAAAAAAGAATTTGTTTATTTATTTATTAGAGAGTACGAGCATGGGGGGGTGAGGAACAGAGGGAGAGGGAAAAGCAGACTTCCCACTGAGCAAGGAGCCACATGTGGGGCTTTATCCCAGGACCCTGAGATCATGACCAGAGCCAACTTAACCACTGAGGTACCCTAAAGCATTTTTTAAAAAAGATTTTATTTATTTGACAGAGAGAGAGATCACAAGTAGGCAGAGAGGCAGGCAGAGAGAGAGGAGGAAGCAGGCTCCCTGCTGAGCAGAGAGCCCGATGCGGGCCTCGATCCCAGGACTCTGAGATCATGACCTGAGCCGAAGGCAGAGCTTTAACCCACTGAGCCACCCAGGCGCCCCCTAAAGCATTTTTAATACTGTAAAACTGTGGCTCTTGGTTTTGAGAGGGGAAACCTACTTGGGTCATCAGCAAAACTCAGAAAAGACAGTGGAGGAGCCAAGGCAACAGGGTTGGGCCTTTTCACACTATCGGGTGCCAACCATGCCACCTAAACCATCTCTTTTCGGTAAATAAGCAAGGAACTGGGCAGAACAGTCAAGTTAAAATAAGTCCAACAAGGGTTAAAATATGAAAAGACTGGTGCCATTGTCATAGAAAATGGGGACAGCTACCACTAAAAATTAGAGACCTTGTTTTTTTTTTGTAACTTTTCCAGTGTTTGCCATCCTTTTAACATGTAATGATTAGTTGTTAAACAAGTAAACTCTGAAAATGAATTGGTAGGGAGGGTCTCAAAAAGAACTTTTATACTTGTTTTGGGCACAGTAGGAAAGTGAGAAAAGTGAAAAAGTATCTTCGAGGTCTTTAAGTAATGATAAAAGGAAGAGTGATAAGCAGATACCTGTGGGAAGTGTCTGACCAAGGCCAAGAGTACCCCCACTATTACGACCGGAAGTACAGACCACATGTCTCTGCTGGTTAAATGCTTGGGCAATAGAGATGCTTTTACAATTATATTTTGCTGTGTTAGCCTGTGCTACTGAGGGGATCTACTCTTTAATTCTGAAACAGCTGGAGACAGGTACAGATTCTAAGATCACTACCAGTATGCAGTGAGCCTGCACGGGTATCTCTGCTGTTACTTTTAGTGGATTCGTGTATACCTGTATAAGTTGTATGGCTTTTTATCAAAATAAAATATTATAATGTTTATGTTGAATAATTGTTTTCTTTAGGGACATGACTTGTTCTGTTATCCAAAAAAAGTGGCTAGGTTTATCTTTGTTGGGGCATTTTATATTTTTAATGACAAAATTGGTGTTGTAGAACATTTAGAAAAGAAAGATAAGTGATAAGAGTAAAATCTAAAAATTACTTGTATTCTTGGAGTGCCTGGGTGGCTCAGTTGGGCTCAGATCCTGATCCCAGAGTCCTGGGATTGAGCCCCGCATTGGGCTCCCTGCTCGGTGGGAAGCCTGCTTCTCGCTCTCTCACTTCGTTTCTCTCTGTCAAATAAATCAATAAAATATTTTTAAAAATTGCTTGTATTCTTGCCATCTGCTAAATTTTGGTATATAAACCTCAGAATATTTTAATTAAAAAATCAGAAATGTTAATTAATTGCCAGTCATCATTGAGATCAGCTGAAAATGTCTTCAGAAACGTATGTTGTATTCTGTTCATGTATACAGAATTGTACTGGTTTGGTCCCATCTACTGAAGTATTCTTACTCTGTTATTCTAGTAATTAATAGATGTAAAATGTGTTCAGGTTATTAAATGTTTGATTTTGACAAAATTCACAAGAAAATTTAGAGTAAAAAAGGTAGTCCTCCAATATCTGATGCAATTTTTTCTTCTTAAGGGTTTATTTAGCCAAGAGAATTGGAAAAAAGGAAAGCCCCTAAACATTGGATTATTAAGGCCATGTTGATAACTTATTTTTAGTACTACTTTAGGTATTTTTTATTTGTGGTTTACACATAAGCTCCCTCAAATTTGAATCTGAATAAATGTTTAACCATCTATTTAATTCTGCATTTTGTTTTGTTAAGTTTATAGAAGAAAATATTTTAATTAAAAGACATGTCTTGGGTGCCCGGATGGCTCAGTTGGTTAAGCGACTGCCTTCCACTCAGGTCATGATCCCGGAGTCCCAGAATCAAGTCCTGCATCGGGCTCCCAGCTTGTCAGGGAATCTGCTTCTCCCTCTGAACTTCTCCCCTCTCATGCTCTTTCTCACTCTTTCTCTCAAAAAAAAAAAAAAAAAAAAGACATGTCTTTTCATTATTTCCCCCCACTAATTAAAAATAGTACTCAGTTTCAGCAAAGAACATGGGCTTTTGGGTGAGACGGTCCTGAATTTGAGTCCCCTTTCTTTATTTTTTTATTTTTTAAAAGATTTTATTTATTTAGGGCACCTGGGTGGCTCAGAGGGTTAAGCCTCTGCCTTCGGCTCAGGTCATGATCTCAGGGTCCTGGGATCAAATCCCACATTGGGCTCTCTTCTCAGCAGGAAGCCTGCTTTCCCCTCTCTCTGCCCGCCTCTTTGTCTACTTGTGATATCTCTCTCTCTCTCTCTCTCTTTCTCTCTCTCTCTCTCTCTCTGTCTCTGTCTCCCAAATAAATAAAATCTTTTAAAAAACCCGATTTTATTTATTTAGGGTGCCTGGGTGGCTCTGTCGGTTAAGCGTCTGCTTTTAGCTCAGGTCATGATCCCAAGGTCCTGGGATGGAGTCAGATACGTTATTTGCAAATATCTTCTCCCATTCCATACGCTGCTTTTTAGTTTTGTCAATTCTTTCTTCTGCTGTGTAGAAGTTTTTATTTTGATGTAATCCCAGTAGTTTATTTTTGCTTGCGTTTTCCTTGTCTGAGGAGACAAATCTAGAAAAATTTGCTATGGCCAGTATCAGAGAAATTACTGCCTATGCTCTCCTCTGGGAGTTTTATGGTTTTAGATGTCAGATTTAGATCTTTAATCCATTTTGAGTTAATTTTTGTGTACTGTATAAGAAAGTGGTCTAGTTCCATTCTTTGTTTTGTTATTTTGCATGTTGCTGTCTAGTTTTCCCAGCACCATTTGTCTTTTTCCCATTGCATGTTCTTGCCTCCTTTGCTGAAGAGTAATTGACCACATTAATTGTGGATTTATTTCTGGGCTCTCTATTCTCTTCCATTGATTTATTTGTTTATTTTTTTGCCAGTACCATACTATTTTGATTGCTACAGTTCTGTGGTATATCTTGAAATCATACCTCCAGTTAGTTCTGTTCTTTTTCAAAATTGTTTTGACTGTTTGGGGTCTTTTGTGGTTACATACAAATTTTAGGATTATTTGGTCTAGTTTTGTAGAAAATGCTGTGGGTATTTTCATTGGGGTTGTGTTAAATCTGTGGATTGCTTTGGGTAGTATGGATATTTTAACAATATTGGTTCTCCCAATCCATGAGCATGGACTATTTTTCCATTTGTTTGTATCATCTTCAATTTCTTCCATCAGTATTTTATAGTTTCCAGAGTACAGGTTTTTCACCTCATTGGTTAAGTTTATTCCTAGGAATTTATTATTTTTGGTACAATTGTAAATGGGATTGTTTTCTTAATTTCTCTTTTTGCTACTTCATTATTAATGTATAGAAATGCAGTGGATTTTTGTACATTGATTGTGTATTCTGTGACCTTACTGCATTAATTAGTCAGTTCTAGTAGTTTTTTGGTGGAGTCTTTAGGGTTTTTATATATATTATGTTATATGCAAACAGTGAAAGTTTTACTACTTCCTTATAAATTTGGATGCCTTTTTTAAAAAAAGATTTTATTTATTTATTTGACAGACAGAGACACACAGTGAAAGAGGGAACACAAGCAGAGGGAGTAGCAGAGGGAGAAGCAGGCTTCCCGTGGACCAGGAAGTTCGATATAGGGCTCCATCCCAGGACCCTGGGATCCTGACCCGACCCAAAGGCAGACGCCTAATGACTGAGCCACCCAGGCGCCCCTGGATGCCTTTTATTTATTTTGTTGTTGTTGTTGTCGTCTGATAAGCTGTGGCTAGGATGACCAGTACTATGTTGAATAAAAGTAGTGAGAGTGGACATCCTTGTCTTATTCCTGACCTTAGGGGAAAAGCTCTCAGTTTTTCACCATTGTGTATCTTAGCTGGGGTTTTTTCATATATGGCCTTTATTAGGTGCAGGTATGTTCCCTCTGTAACCTACTTTGTTGAGGTGAAGCATATTTTCCCAAGAAAATTGTAAAATGTTGAGATCAAGCCATGGTCGTCAATTTGATGTGTAAACTACCTGCATTGTTTCTATGGCAATATACGACCAGAGACCAAACTTGGATATTAAACATTTATTCATTTAACAAAAATTTATTGGGTGCCCATTATGTGGCAGACCTTAAACCAGATGTTGGAGGTATAATAATGGTTCACACTTACATAGTTCCTTCCCCTAAAGGAATTCAGTGTGGTGGGACAAATAGTTATGTAAGTAAAGATAAGATGCTGTAATATCTGTCTGGCCAGAGATACATGCAGTATGTGCAGTTTATGAGCATTAGGTCTTATGGTGTGCCTGGGAATTTAGTGCTAGAATTTTGCAGTGTTGATAATTGAGCAGAGTTTCAAATGTACAGTAGGTAAGCCATTGACAAGGGAGGAAAGGCTTTTCTTGGATCAACTTCTGCAAAGGCAGTAAGGGTCAGACTATTTGGGGACCTGAAACAATGATTATAGCTGAATCTATAATGATAGTTGGAGAATAGAGGAGATGAGGCTGTGAAGATATGTAGAGGGCCTTGGACACCAGGCCAGGGAGTTTATATTTTAGCCTGTGGATTATGTGGCATCAGTGAAGATTTATTTATTTGAAAGAGAGAGAGAGAGAGACCGAGACCAATCATGTGCAAATGGGAGGAGGGGCAGGGTGAGAGAATTTTCAAGCAGACTCCCCACTGAGCGTGAAGCCTGACTTGGGACTCAATCTCATAACTCATGAGATCATGACCTGAACCAAAATGAAGTGTTGGACACTTAACTGACTGAGCTACCTAGGCGTCCCTAAGATTTTTAAGAGGAAAAGTGACATACAGTTTGGGTTTTATTTTAATTTTTAAGTTTTTTATTTAATCTCTATGCCCCACATGGGGTTCAAACTCACAACCCTGAGATCAAGAGTCACATGCTCTTCAGGGGCGCCTGGGTGGCTCAGTTGGTTATGTGACTGCCCTCGGCTCAGGTCATGATCCTGGAGACCCGGGATCGAGCCCCACGTTGGGCTCCTTGGTGGGAAGCCTGCTTCTCCCTCTCTCACTGCCCCTGCTTGTGTTCCCTCTCTGGCTATGTTTCTCTCTGTCAAATAAATAAAATCTTAAAAAAAAAAGAGTCACATGCTCTTCAGACTGAGCCAGCCAGATGCCTCACATAGTTTATATTTTAGGAGGATCATGATTATGTGCTATTAAGTATGGACTGGAAAGGGCAGCCAGGAATGCCAATTTAGAGGCCAGTGTTAGAGCTTCTGTGAGAAGTCAAAAGAATCTGAACCAAGTCATTTCATGGCCATAAAGAAGAATACAACTAGGAAATACTTAGGTAGGCTTGGTTAGACATGTGGATGGAGAAAGAGTACTAAGATATCTTCAAGATTTCTGACTTGCGATAGGTGTAAAAGGTAATGTTCAAGATAGAGCATATCAGAGAAGCATGATGCATTCTGGTTTTGGACATGTTGAGTGAGAGATGCCTATTTTAAGATTTATTTATATATTTGAGAGAAGGAGAACATGTGCCCAGGAGTTGGGAGAGAGGCAGAGGGAAAGAATTTTGAAGCAGACTCCCCATGAGTGCAGAGTTCGATCCAGCACCCATGAGATCATGACCTGAGCTGAAACCGAGTCAGATGTCTAACCAACTGAGTCCCTCAGGCACCCCAAGAGATGCCTATATAGATTATCTAGTTGGTTGTTGAAAAGACAGCTCTGGAACTTGACAGAGGCTTATGATGGGTGGGGGCTGGCTTATGAATGCTTAAGTGGGCAGGGGAATATAAGAGCAAGCAGTTTGGCAATCATTATATGTAGGCAGTAGCTGAAGTCAAAGGACTGAACTGAAAGCACTCGAAACTGAAGTGCAGGTAGGGAGAAGGTGGCTAATCCTGGGGAATACTAGAGGAGAAGTGACAGGTAGAAGGAAGACCAGGAGAGAGTGGCTGTATAAGATACAATAAAGAGTTAAAAAAAAAAGATATTATCAAAAGTGTTTAGTGCTGTTAGAAGATTGTGGGTGACCTTAACACGCAGAGGTTCCCTAAAAAGAGTTGCCTGGAAGTGTAATTGCAGAGGGTTGAAAAATAAGAAAACCACAGTAATAGTGAACATGGTCTAGTCTTTCAAGAAATTTGGCTATGAAAGGAAGGAGTGAAGGTATTAGAATGTAGGTAAATAGGAGTACCTTCTTTGAAGGAAGCTTTTTTTTGTACTTGTTAGGCATCGACAACAAGATTTCTGTAATACCCTATCCATTGATAGAAGAGGGCCAGGAACACCCTCAGGGCCTGGGAAGGGGGAGTGAGATTAGGGACAGGGCTGATGGTGGTGGTGTTACTGCTGCTGCTACTTAACAGTTAACATTTATTGAATGTATTTACCATGTGCCACATGCTGAATTTAAATAATTTGCCTAAGGGTCTCATAGTTATAATGTGGTAAATCTGGATTTGAACCTAATTAATCTAGAAGCACTGTCTCTGCTCTAGATATTGAGAAGCCGAGAAAGGAATAGGTGTAATGAGTCGTTGGTACCAGAGTCCCATGTCCATCCGATATTTATCCTGCTGCTTCTGAGAATTCGTAGTCCTCAGCTGGCTTCTGGCTTTCAAATGCCTGCTCTGGTGCCTTTCTACTAGTAACTACCCCCTTTCCTTTAAGAGTGTTTCTTAGCTTAATTGAGGTTTTCTAAAACGATTTTTTTTGTTGCTAAAAATAAGGAAAGAAACATGCATTAAAAAGACTCTCAGGGACGCCTGGGTGGCTCAGTTGGTTAAGCATCAGACCCTTGGTTTCTGCTCAGGTCATGATCTTGGGGTTGTGGGATCGAGCCCTGTGTCTGGCTCCATGTTTGGCATGGAGTCTGCTTGGGACTCCCTCCCTTTCCCTCTCCCTCTGCCTCTGCCCTTCTCTCTACTCATACTCTCTCACTCTCTCTGAAATAAATGAATAAAATCTTCAAAAAACAAACAACAAAAAACCCATTTGATAAATGTTTAAAAAAATAAGACTTTCAGCTTGCTTATGGAAAGGGAAAATAACTCTTATGTGACAAGAAGAATCCTTGGGGATTCAAAAGGCTAATTTCAGAGGAAAAGCAGACCTGGCTGTTATGAACATTTAGTTTCTGAAGCAAAGTTGGTCTTCTGCAATGGGATGGATGGCTCCTCTGATAGTTTGGAAGAGAAGAGAGAACAAATGGGACAGAATCTGAAACACCAGTCAAGGAAGCCAGTGTGATGGCATGGGATGGCATCAGGAGTGAATGAAGGAAGATCAGGGGTTTACCTCCCCTTTAAGTAAGTCCCCTGACTTACTTCCCCGTTGCTATTATTGTGGGTCATGGGCCATATTATGAGCATGAGTGGCATTATGAGCTCAGTGAATCAGGGAACAGAATTTCCAGATAAAGATATTGGGTACTTCAGCTGAGCTTTTGTGAATAGCAGGCCTCAAGGTTGAGTAATGATAGTGTGAGTGTAACCATCTTTGTTGATATCTCTGTATTTTTCACTGTTGAGGTTTATATTGTTTCTTTGGGTTTGTAGTTAACAACACGAGAGATTTTAGTATAAATGACAGTTTAATTATACATACAGTTTTTTATTTTAAGATTTTATTTATTTATTTGACAGAGAGAAACACAAGCAGGGGGAGTGAGAGAGGGAGAAGTAGGTTTCCTGCTGAGCGGGGAGCCCAATACAGGGCTCAATCCCAGGACTCCGGGATCATGACCTGAACCAAAGGCAGATGCTTAATAACTGAGCCACCCAGGCATCCATGTACATACAGTTTTAAGAACAAGGAAGATGACTTGCAAAGAATTTCTAAACCTGAATAAAGTTCCAAAGTCAAATGTTTATAATGACAGATTTTTCTTTTTTAAGAGTTTTGGTTTCTCCAGACTGTATCTTACTTTTCTGTTTTTGGCTATTCAGAATTTGATTTTGTTTATTTCTTGCCTCAAATTCAAGGAAACTACTTTTATAGTAGTTTCTGCTCTTCTTGTCATAAGGCTACATATATTCAGTCTGTATGAGGAGAAGGAAATCATATATCATCTATTTACTTAAAGAAATAGGAATTTTATGGATCCACAAATATACTCACGGGAAACAGTTTATGACTAGGACCACATTTATTTATTCTGGATTTCCTGAATTGCCTAGGCTGGTAAAAAGTACACACAAAGTATTGAGTAAATTGTGGACGAAAAATCTGGAGAACACTAAGGAACCATCCCTCTTAAGTCTTTCTAGATCAAAAGCAAGATACATATTAATTTATATCTCGGATCCATCTTTGTTTAGGGTTAACTCAGCCTTGTATAAGCTAAACCAGCACACATGTAACAGCTGAAAATAGGAAGTTGCTGTTCATTTCTAAGTGTATTTCCTTTTCTATGGTAATTGTATGTGCAGCTGTCTTTTCACAATTCAGAGAAGGCGAGCACTATCTTTCAATAAAAAAGCATCTTCAGTGTGTCAGCAGAAATGTATATTTAATCAGTGCTATTTGGAAATAAATATTAAATAAGGTTAAATCCCCAGGCATGAAAAGTTTTACCAGCATGTTTTTGTCTATACTTGTTAATGTTTTCTCTTTGTAAGTATGCCTCTACATCTGTTTTTTTTAAAAACCAAAGACTCCCTGTGTCAGAGAGCACCTACGGACTCTAGTGAAATATCACATAGGAATTCACAAGGTTGTCTTTTGACTCCCTTTTTTGTAAACATGTGCACTGTGACTCGGGAGTGAATTTAATAGCCTTTTTTGCTGAAAGCAAGGCAACATATTAGAAAAAGTATGCACTTAGGAGACCAAACTCTCCTAGCCAAATAGGTGATCTTGGCCAAATTATCTGACCCCATAGAGCCTAAGTCTCCTCACGTAGAAAGTGGGGAACGATACTTACCTCATAGGACGTTTGGGTGGATTACATGGGATAGCAGATATATAAGTGCCTAGCATGTAATGGTAGCCAAAAAATACTGGCATCTATTTCCTTTCTTCAGTTCCCCCTGTTCCAGGCTTCCAGGCCTCCTCTTGACTTTATTTACTACCTTCTGATCATTTCCCAAGATTTATTAATTTCTTTTGCATTTCCACAATTCACTAACTTCTCATCTCCTGGATATTTTTCTTAGCTGAACATTCTCTGTTCTATCTGAAGATAAGCTGAAGAACCAGGTAGGTTCTGTGTTAGGTATTCACATAAAAATTTTATTGATGATGGTTAGTATATCCTTCTATATATTTCACATACTTTTTTCAAAAAGGTTTTTACTCACTTTGTGGCCACTATGAACACATGGTTATAGTGCTATATATAATTTGAAACTTAACATTTAAACAAATTTATTTTGTATTGGAAATAATTTAATTAATACTTAATAGAGTTTCAGCATGGTGTATATGTTATATGATTGCTTTTTGGAGATAAATACATGTATAATGTATATAGTTTAATTTTGATGTTTAATATATTGGATGATTACTCTTTCCTCTTTAGTTAAAATATTTGAAAAAATGTTTTATTCCAGGTGCTGGGGATATGGCAGTAAATGAAATTGAGTATTTGTCTTTCAAAAGCTTGTTTTCTAAAGTGAAAATTTCTTTTCATACATAAAATTTTTTATAATGCTTTTTTCTTATTTTGCTCATACATGTGTATATACCATGAATTAAGGAGCCCTTATTGTCATAGAATATATATACTATATGAAGCTTTATTACTAGACATACATATAGGAACCTAATGTGCTTGAGCTATTAAAAATCAAGTTTAGGGAATTCCTCTGGTCTCTGAGAGATGAACTAGGATCTGATAGCCATTTTGCTGTATTTTTCTATATTGATGGGTAGGGTGATTTCTGCATATGGTGTAGTTAGATATTTTGGCATGGTATTTTCTGAAGGGAAAACTCTTTTCTGTACTAAGAACTAAAAGTAGAAGCAGACAAAAGGTAAATTGCTAGAAATTTTCACTATGCTAAGTTTGAATTTACTGGTTTGTCCTAAAGAAGCCTCTTTATTTTTTTTTTTTCTGGATAATTTGACTACTTGCTGATAATCTGAAATCTTAAATACCTAAAACTTCATTTTATGTATGTATGTATGTATCTATTTAGATTTTATTTCTCTGGTGGAAGAGAGAGAAGGCACATGTGTGTGAGTGGGGGGAGGGGCAGAGGGAGAGAATCTCAAGCAGAATCTTGCTGAGTGTGGAGCTGGATGTGGGGCTTGATCTGAGCTGATCTGAGCTGAAATCAAGAGTCAGACACTGAACTGACTGAACCACTCACACGCCCCCTCAGACTTCATTTTAAATGGTACTTTTAAGTGTTTTTTAATGAATAACCTTTGGAATATTTTTAAAGGTTGAGTTAAATTTCTTTGGAGTCCTAAGAAGACAATACCTGTGTCATTTACTTTAGTTTTATTTTTGTGTTGTTTTTTTTTCCTCAGTGCCTGTTACAAAGAATATAGCAAAAACCCAGTCTTCTCTTTCCAAAGCACCCCAGCATGCAATGCAGTCTCCACCGAAAACTGCTGTAATATTACCAACACAGCAGATCAGGAAATCAGGTCGCGTTAAACCACCTGGACAGACTTCAGTCCCAAAGGGCGGTGCTGTTAAAAGTTTCACACCAAGGAAAAAAGGCTCAAAAAAGGTTAGTTAATCTCCTAATTTGTATTATAGGTCTCTGCAGTGTTTTATTTATAACATAGAGTTTAGGTTTTACTAAGAGTATGACGAGGTCCTTTAGGAATGTGCAGTACGAAGAGCATATATAAAGCTTTTTAAAGCCAACATAGCTAGCAATCAAGAGTGGTATTTCTTTTCTTGGGTAAACTTCAAATTTTGAGTAGTGTTCAACTTTTTCAAAACCACATTGGAAATATTATGTGGGTATATTTATGTTCAGGCCAATTTATTTAAAAGTCAGTATACTTTAAAAATGAATGTGAAGTGAGTTTTACTGTACATAAATTATACCTCAATAAAGCAGGTTAGAAAGGGGAATCAAAGTGATACATTCAGTGATGCTGGCCACCTACCTGACTCCCACAAATAAAACAGCTTTAAAACCTGGAAATAATAGAAAAAACAGCTACTTGAAGATACTGGAAAGTGAATGGAAGCAGACACACTGGTTGGGGGGAGCATGCACAGGACGTAGGGGTGTTACACAAAATTCTATATCTGGCAAAAATACTCTTCAAGAGTGAGGGTGAACTGAAGATATTATCAGATAAAGGCATACTTAGAGAATTTCACACTGGCAGACAAGCACTAGAAGAAATGCTGAAGGAAGTTTATGTCTGGGTAAATGTGAATGATTTGTTTTTTGCTTTTTTTCCTCTTCATTTCTTTATAATTGACTAAAGCAATAATTATTTTATGGTCTTGTGGGGTAATGTAATATATATGGCATGATGAAATACATCATTACATAACATCAATACACAACACAATGTAATACATATAACAGAGTATAAAGGCTTTAGTGGGGGATATGGACTTCTGTCGTTGCAAGCTTTCAACATTTTATGTTAAATAGTACAATATTAACTATGTGAGTTATACAGGGTAATCCCTGGAGCATATTGTGAAAACACAAATGCAAAGAAGTATAGCTAAAAAGCCAGCAGGAAAACTAAAATGGAATTCTAAGGAATATTCAACAAGTATTAAAAAAAAAAAGAAAGGAATAGAGGAATAAAACACAGAGGAATCAAATAGAAAAGAAATAATAAAATGGGGGCTGGGGAGGGAGAAAAGAAAATAATAAGGGTATACCCAGACGCAAAAATATTAATAATTACCTTAAAAGTTAGTAGACTAAATTTTCCAATTAAAAGACAGAGATTATAAAAATTGATTAAAAAAACCCAAATATATCTGTTCTATAAGAGATATATTCTTTTTTTACATGATACATATTTTAAGATTTATTTATTTATTTTAGAGGCAGAGAAAGAGAAAGAGAGTTAGCAAGCAGGGGGAGGGGCAAAGGGAGAGGGAGAAAGAAACTGCAGCAGACTCCTCACTGAGCTTGGAGCCCAACCCTGAGATCATGACCTAAGCTGAAACCAAGAGTCAGATGCTTAACCAGCTGTACACATAGGGGCCCCACAAGAGATATATTCTTAATATAAAGACATAAAATCTTCCTAGATCTTATTAGAACTAAATTAAATTTCAGCAGTAATAAACATTTCTGAGTTCAACCATCTCATATCAGTATATATGACATTTCTGTTTTGTTTCAACTAATGTTTATAATATGGAGCAAAATGACAGTGCCATTTTATTTTATTTCTTCTTTTTTTTTTAAAGATCTTATTTATTTATTTGAGAGAGGGCAAGAAAACACAAGCAGGGGAAGTGGCAGAGGGAGCTGCAAAGGGAGCGCGAGGGGGAGAAGGAGAAGCAGGCTCCCTGCTGAGCAGGGAGCTCAATGCAGGGCTCGATCCCAGGACCCCGGGATCACAACCCAAACCCAAGGCAAACGCTCACTGACCCAGGCGCCCCTGATCTTAAAATGCTTAAATTAAAAAAAAAAAAAAAGCTTAAATTAATACTGGTATTTTTATTTCAAAGAGCATTCAAAAATTTTAAGTAAAAATTAAAAGTCAGTAACAGTGAATATATTTCAAATATAAATCATAAACATTAAAAAATTGAACAAGCAGGTTATTCTAATGTAAATCATTAGCAGTTTAAAAATTTCAGAATCAAAATAAATTACGTAAAATTAAAGAAAGTTGTGATACTTAAAAGAAAATAATGCTTTATTTAAAATGCATTTTGAAAACTGGAATGTATCAAGGATGTCAATGCATTTTTTTTTTAACGTTTGTTTATTTGAGAGGGAGGGAGAGCACAGTAGAGAAGGGCAGAGGGAGAGGGAGAAAGAGTCCCAAACAGACTCTGCTCTCAGCATGGACCTGAGCTGAAGCCAAGAGGCAGAGGCTCAACTGACTCTGCCACCCAGGTGCCCTTAATGCATACTTTTAATGTGTATTTTCCAGCTGCTGAAAAAAGTCTTTGCAATTAGTTGATATAATGAGGAAGATATGAGTTCATTAAGTTTCTCTTCACTCCTTTATTTTTAATAATTCCGGTGCTGATTTGATAGTTTTAAATAGGTGTTTTGAAAATATTGTTTAGAGGTGCCTGGGTGGCCCAGTTGTTAAGCGTCTGCCTTTGGCTCAGGTCATGATCCCAGGGTCCTGGGATGGAGCCCTGCATCAGGCTCCCTGCTCCGTGGGGAGCCTGCTTCTCCCTCTCCCCGCTGCTTGTGTTCCCTTTTTCTGTCAAATGAATAAATAAAGTCTTTAAAAAAAGAAAAAGAAAATATTGTTTATACGGTGGCAGGGTGGGGCAAGGGACAGAGTCTATAATTTTTTTGGATAATAAACTATTTTTTGTTCCAAAGGAAGAATTTTAATTCACTATCTTCTTTATTATTTCATCATGGAAAGATGAAGATTATCATGGATTTACCTATATCCCTTTTTCAGTACTGTCACACCATAGTTTAATGATTTTTTAAAAAATATTTTATTTATATGAGAGAGAGAGGGCGAGAGACTGAGCAGGAACAGAGGGGGCATGGAGTGGGGAAGGCAAGAGGGAGAGGGAGAAGCAGGGAGCCTGACATGGGGCTTGATCCCAGGATCTGAGCTGAAGGTAGACACTTACCCGACTGAGCCATCCAGGTGCCCCCATAGTTTAATTATTTAGGATGTCTTTGAACTAGAGTACAAATTATTCTTGCAGTAGACTCTTTGTGAACTGTCCACATACACTCCCCCCCACTTAAGGATTTTAGAGGTCTAGAAGCACATTTTTCAAATAAATGTACCTTTATTCAATTTATAGTGTTAATAGACGCATACTACCTTGGTATGTCTTAAGTCAAAAGGTTCAGATTTCAGATTTTTAAAATACTGAAAGAATGAGAATGTATCAACAGTATAATTTAGTACTTAAAAAATAACATGATTTGGGATGCCTGAGTGGCTCAGATGGTTAAGCATCTGCCTCCGACTCAGGTCATGGTCCCAGTGTCCTGGGACTGAGTCCTGCTTCCTGCTCAGCAGGGAGTCTGCTTCTCCCTTTCCCACTCCCCCTGCTTTTGTTCTCTCTCTCTCTCTCTCACAAATAAATAAATAAAAATCTTAAAAAAAAAACATTTACTAGAATACAGTGAACGCAAATGACAGTCATTAATTTATTTTTTTTATTTTTATTTTTTTTTTTTTTAAATATTTTAAAGATTTTATTTATTTTTTTATTTATTTGACAGAGAGAAACACAGCCAGAGAGGGAACACAAGCAGGGGGAATGAGAGAGGGAGAAGCAGGCTTCCTGCGGAGCAGGGAGCCCGATGTGGGACTCGATCCCCGGTCTCCGGGATCATGACCTGAGCCGAAGGCAGTCGCTTAACCAACTGAGCCACCCA
>PITA01005548.1:87774-109563 GCA_004023965.1 Spilogale gracilis | reverse complement strand
TAAATAGAACTTACCACCCAGGCACCACTCTAAGTGCGTATCATATGTATAAGTCACTTAACCATCATAACTACCATTTGGTAGGTTCTATTACTATTTCCATTGAACAGATCAGGAAACTGAGATTCAGAGTTTAGATAACTTGCCCAGGGGCATACAGCTAGTCAGTAGCAGAATCCGGTTCTAATTCAAATTGTTTGTGCTCTTGAACAATGGATGCAACCCGATCCCAGCTCCTCAGCCCCACCTATGCAAGGAGACAGGTCTTGAGTAATGGACATCTTTTCCTCATCCATGGTGGACTCCATTTCAAAGGCTCCTCAAAACCTGACTTGATAACTATGACAAATCTGCACTTTTTTGAACACTTACTGTGAAAATAGAATACTCAGTAATTTGTTAAATTCAACTAAGCTGGGAGAAACTTCAACCTGATGACTGGGGCAGTGAAAGGATAAAGGCTTGGGGTACCTAGGTGCCTCCGTTGGTTAAGCTTCTGACTCTTGATTTCTGCTCAGGTCATGGTCTCAGGGTTATGAGATCCAGCCCCACATCAGCCTCTGTACTGGGTGTGGAGCCTGCTGGGGACTCTCTCTCTCCTTCTGTCCTCCCCCTTCTCTCTCTCTCTCTTTCTCTCTCTCTCTCTCTCTCTGTGTGTGTGTGTCTCTGTCTTAACTAACTAACTAACTAACTAACTAAATAAATAAATAAATAATAAATAAAGGGCTTTTGTCCTCAAGATATGAATAACTCTTGTTGTGATTAAGGCAGAAGAGGCCACAATTGTCCCGAATTTCGGGGTCTTCTTTTTGTCCCCCCTATTATAAACAAAAACAGCAGCACCTATACTTTTGAAAAACTAATGGCTATTTGAAAACAATTGAAAATGGTACTAGAATGTAGAAGGAACATGTAGAAGGACAACAATCTCTAAGACAAAAATCATAAAAACTATAGCTGCTAGGTTAACGTTTTTATGTAATGCATTATGTTATATTAATGTTTTACAAAGGACTCATTGAAATCAATACTTACTAACAATTGACCCATTCAACTACCTCATGAATTATAATTTCCAGTCTTCATGTCATCTTCAGTATCCCTCTGAAGCATCCCTCTGAAGCATTGGTGCCCAGAGCAGAGCAGACCTTTCTTTTGACATGACATTAAAGAGGATGTGAATGTTACCACACATTGTCTATACGAGTCAACTGAGACAGCGTTTTACATGAACCACTGAAATCCTAATGGAGTCAAAAGCATCACAGCCCCATGACCCAGTCTGTTAACCCATTGTAAAGGAAATGAGGCTAAATTGGCCTTCCTTTTCTTGGCAAATCCATGCTATCCCTGCCTCCTAATGATTCCTGCTTTATCTTTTAGATGTTGAATAAAATGTACTAGGCCTTGAGTCCAGGTTACCACTGTGAATATGAATTACTTATTCCTAGTTTCTGAAATCCAACCTTGCCCGCATTTGGTTCACTAGAAACCTTCTAAGACTTTCCATCACACTTTCATAAAGATGTCTAACTACGTCTTCTGGTATTTTTTACTCTCATTCAACCAAATTTTTGTCTTCTCTTGTGCTACATTCTCATCTTAGTCTTCTACTTTAACCATGATTCTTTCAGTATTTTCAGACTAAAGATTATTGTACTTTGGCAAAGTAATGAAAGCAAAATGGAAAGTGAAGACCACACAACCTCATAACTTGAACTGTCGAGCGCTTTAGAATCTGACATGTGTGTGATTAGCATACAAGAGAGCAAAGGTATCTTAGGTGATTTTACCTGCACTATTTTATTTATTCACCTTAGTAAATCCTCTGAACAGAGACAGCTGACATCTGAAAGTGCCTTGGTGGCCCAGGAGACTTCTTCTAATTGGACAGTAGGGGGTGAGGGAGGCAGAAGTCAAGAGGGCAGCCAGGAAGGACACATTTCTAAGCACTCATTCTGTGCTGAGCACTAAGGATACAAAGGTAAGTGTGCCTCTTCACCTGATCCCTTTGAGGGTCTCAGTTTTCAAATCATACATCATTACAACTACCTAGTGAAACAGGTACTGAAAGAGTAAGTTTTACAGGTGAGGACAATTGAAGCTCAGGTAAAAAAAAAAAAAAAAAGAAAGAAAGAAAGGAACTTGCCCAAAGACACAGAGCTGTATATATAGAGCACATCCCTATACTCACCTACTCTTCCCATCACTAGTGACATGCATGCACCTGTCATGCATATACATAGATGGTGAGCATTTTGTTAAAACATCATTCATGAGGATGTGCTTACCTTTCAGACGAACAGATCTGGACAACAACTTTCAGGAGGGAACTGTTTGACTTAGGCATTATGCCCTCAGAAAGATGGACTGGTTAAGAGCAGACTGAAGCTACACCATTATCTGTTAGGTAGGTATTATAACTGGACCAATGTCACAGAGCTGTCTTAAAGAATAAATGAGATAATTTATCTAAAGCACTCTGTGTATGTCAGATATGATTATAACAGTAATAACTCTGAGAATAATTTTTCCGCTAAATGCTTTTCCTTTTCTTTTTTTCAGTTTTACAATGTTTTTCAACCTGAAAAATTTCAAACACATGAAAAAGTATAAATAACAGTTCAACAAACCTTAATGTATCTGTCTCCTAGCTTCAATATTTAGAAACTCTTGAACAAACATTTCATATATATTTCTACATATACACACATTTTGAATTGAATTCCAGACACCTATAGATTTTTTTCTGTAAAAAAAAATTTCCTGTAAATATAAGAACTCCTTTAAAAAACATAACCATAGTACCATTACCATGCTTCAAATTTCAGCAGTGATTCTTTAATATTATTGGATATACAATTGACGTTCATATTTCTCTCCTTTCTTACAAGTTTTAAAAAAGATTTTGTTAATTTATTTGAGAGACGAAAGGCAGTCGGAGGAGCAGAAGGAGATGGATAAAGAGACTCTGCACTGAGCACAGAGCAGCTTGTGGGGCTCCATCTCATGACCCTGAGATCATGACCTGAGCTGAAACCAAGAGTTGGCCACGTAACTGACTGAGTGCTCCAGGCACCCCTACAATTTTTTTTGGTTCCAGTTTAGTTAGGCTAGAATTCAAATAAGGTCCCTACTTGGTGATTGGTATGTCTCTTAGACTCCTTTTTTTCAAGATTTTATTTATTTGACAGAGAGAAACACAGCTGAGAGAGGGAACACAGCAAGGGGAGTGAGAGAGGGAGAAGCAGGCTTCCCGCTGAGCAGGGAGCCCGATGCGGGACTCGATCCCGGGTCTCCAGGATCATGACCTGAGCCGAAGGCAGTCGCTTAACCAACTGAGTCACCCAGGCGCCCTGTCTCTTAGACTCTTAGTCAGAGCTTTCCCCTTTCCTTTTAATCCTTATTTTTTTTTTGTTAAATAAAGTATATCATTTGTTTCAGATGATACACAGAATTCTGTGTATTCTCTCTCAATATAGACAATTTGACTTTCCTCTCTCCATCTCAAGGATAATTCTTCATTCCTTATAATTTATAATAATCACTTTTGTCAATTGTACAAAAAATTTGCTCAAGAAATCCTTATTGATTTTACTTAAACCAACATTTATTTAGCACTATGTGTCAGTAACTGTTCTAATTTCTTCACAAATATTAGTTCATTTAATTACCATAATAATGTTATCCCATCATCGCAGATGACATGTCTGCAGCCCAGACACGAAATGTTCAAGGAACTTGCCTAAGGTCACAAGGCTAGGAAGACAGCTTTATTTAGAAACTAAGGTTGGAGAAATAGTAAATGTTCACTTGATCTAGTCATTTTTCACAGTCAGTATTGCATAGCTGAAAAGCCACTTGACCTGGGTTTTGGTTCTGACTATTCCTCGTATTAGGTGTGTGCCTCTGAACAGGGTCCATGTCCTGATTTCCTGCTACACAATGAGCATTTAATAAACACCAAACACAAATCTCATCCAGACAGCCACTTCAAGAGTTAACTGTGAAATCTCTTTTTATAAAATTTCACCCTACAAGAAGCCACACCAGTTGAGAATATGGCCTCTGTTAAGTCTCAAGTCTTTGGGCAGTTTTTCTCCAGTAACCAGGCATGAATATTATTTATGAATCAACAAATTCTTATTAAGCTGGGACTTGGAGCTCCAATTCAAATGCCCAGTGTGAACTAATTGCAGGGTGGGTTAATTAAAGGGATATCAGTTGTCATCTGATAAGCATACATACAATGTACTGAAATCATCAAGATATGAAAAAGCAGTCAATATTGATTATAACTGCATGTCTTTGCTTCAAATAAGATTATTTAACTTGAGAAGATAAATATTCTTATTGAATATATGTAATAAAGACAATTTATAGGATGCGAATAGTTGAGAAGTACATTAAATAGACTGGATTCAAGTTCAACTATCACCCCAAATTCAGGTATAAGCTTATTATTGATCTTACTGAGCTTGGGTGTAAGCATTCCCAGAACAATTACCTCTAATAAATTGAAGTATGTGCTCAGATTACTTTCATAAATTGATGGATTGTCAAAATAATGGGATATATGGCACTGTTCAAGATTCCCTCTAAATTTGGTTTAACAGTAATATAGCAATTTAGAGAATAATGGTTTTCTTGTCTCTCTGCATTTTAAGGTTTTTTTTCAAAGGCACTTTCACAGAGAAAAGAGCACTGACAGTGATATCTTCTACTTTAAACAAGTCAGATTGGTCAAGCCATTTGATTTTTTTCTACTTCCATTTTTTTTGAAAAATCATAAATAAGAATGTTAATTCCTCCTTGAAGAGGGAAAATATTTTATAGTTGTTCATCTGTCCTTTAAAAAAACCTGCAGAGGCATTCAGGAAGAAACCTCATTATCTTGATCTTTTGGAAGGCCTGCGTTGCATTCCAGTGACCAACTGTCCAACTTCATTAACTCCCGCCGGAAAGAGCATTCTCCCTTCCCCCACTTAAACAGGAGAGGCAGAAAGCCTTGTTTAGAGTCAATCTAAATGCCGTCTCAAATAAATAAGTATGAAGAAAAGCCAAAGCCCATTCTAACACTAAAGCGAGAAGTGAAAGGTTTTCCTGGCATGATCGTTGTTTTCATCTGATAATTTTATGTACCATAAAAAAGCATGGTGTGTATATCACATAGGAAAAGCTCCAAGATAATTTCCTTAAAACATGAAGGTCATGCAAAAATTATTATTGGTTGGATGTGACTAAGAACAGCTTTAACAATTAAAAATAAACACCTAAAGGGATCCAGAGGACTAAAGGAGACAACTTCTATTGCACTGAGATGAAAGGACACACACACACACACACACACACACACACACACAGACACACACACCGGACCATGCTCTGGAATGAACAGGACAGAATCCTGTAGCTGCTTCATACTCTTACTACAATTTCTGCTGTTACTGTATTTTTTTTTATCTACATTAAACTCAACTTTCTTTATTAAAGGACATCTATTAAACCAAAAGGCCACAATCACTGACCAGAATCTTAAGTTTTACCTATTTCAAACTATGTCATCAGACTTTGCATTTTTAGCATAACTTGTACAGTTCAATTAGGAAGTCCTTTACGTGTTTCTCATCTAAATACCTACACACACCCAAAATAAATGTAAGGTCTAGTTTTAAGGAATGCAATATAAAGGCTCCTAGACCTCTTCAAAGAAACGCCAATACGGTGAGCTTTGAAAATGTACCCGAATAGAGGAGGAAAGAAGCAGGGACACATGCACATAATGAAGAGGTGTGTTTTATGGTAAAGTGCAGCTCTCAGGTTGGAACCATACTGAAGATCCATTTTCCCACACAGTCAAGGTTTTTACTCAACGATTTCCCCATCTGCGCAGTTGTAATCAGATGGTGTGTACCGCCCAGACCCCTGGGAAGGGCCCTCAGGTTAACTTGCGGAGAACACATGAGAACTTCATCACTTACAGCAATAACCTAAGTCATTTAAAACCACCACCCAAGGAAAGTACTGTTTCCATTTGCCTTTCTGTGTTAATGCTCATCCACCGTATTTTGGAAATAGATACGTTTCAACAACAGAGTACATTGGCACTAATGAAATCAACATGTTACACATCGATGTCATTGCTTGATTTGGTCAAACTCTTAGTTGGACCCCTGCAAATAAATGGGAAACTCCAGAGAATCCAATCTAAGTAACTGTCTAGTCAAGGGCTTTGAAGCTTCTTTATCAAAGGCCCCTAGGGCTGTAGAGAATGCGAACATCCTGGGAGAGAGTGGCTGGTCCAAAGGGGCCTCAAGCATCTGCAGCTTCAGAAGGGAGTCAAGCTTATCCACCCATGGGTTTTGCAAATTGCACACATCCCCAGCAGAGGAACTGGCCCTGCCGAGTCCACCCTTGGATTTCTCCAACTTCTGGTTTGAAAAGTAGCATTCCATCTCTTTGCCTCTTGTAGGTCTTATACCTGTATGTCTCACTCTAAAATCAGGTCTCTGACTCAACTCATGATTTCCCTGTTTTCTTCTAGAAAAATCTAAGCAAGAATCCCACAGATGTCATTCTATGGTGACTGCTTGAGTATATATCTGAAGAAACAGCCCTCCCATTTTTCAAACTAAATACCACACTTAACACAGTCCAGGCCATATGCTTTCCTAACATAAAGTCAAGCTTCTCACAGTAATCCCAACTGCTCTGACAGGTAACTGGGAAATAATTCAGACAGAGGATGGGCCTGATGTTAAGAAAACCATGAGAATGTCTTGCAGAACAATGCAACTGAGGCTAAAATCCTTCTGTAGACCAGTCACAACCACATTCAGCAATTGATTTTATTTACTTATTTACTTATTTACAAATGTCTCCTTCTTTTGTTAAAAAAAAAATAGGATCAACTCAGTGTTTAGAAAAAAATGAACATTTTAAGAATCACCAGATTCTTTCTGGCTTCATTTGTACAATTGATAAAACATTCTGAAGCAAGGTCTAAGTTCCAGAAAAAGAAAGTAGTAAGCACGCCAAGGATAAGCTTGGGTGAATGGACAACTTTGGAACAAAAACACAAGCTGATTTCTGTACAACAGGAGAGTAGAGGCACATAGCACAAAGGAAGTTCTCTTTTACATAAAATAAGATGTCTCCTTACATTTGAATCCCGCAGGTGGGTAAATTCCAGTGGAATTCAGGTCTAAGATAAATAATGAAATGTAGTGGGAAGTCAATCAAATAAAATCTAAAGATCATTTGCTCTAGTGTTACTCTCAGAAAGGCACGTTAATATCAAACCGAGATCTTTTCCCCAAACATTCATGAGTAGGTCTCACCCCGACTTGCAGGGAAGGAGAAATCACCCAGCTTTTCTGATTTACATCTCTGGATAGATTCCTCTGATCTAGAAACTGCTTCTTTTGAAGAGGTAGCAATGCACACGACAAAGGAACAGATAGTTAAAATAAAGCAAAAAATAATTTGTAATAAATATTAAACAGTTAACTATGTAATATAAATGATCGATAATACAAATAATTCAAAATATAAATAATTTAAAATGATGCATCTAAATTAATGTAAATAACAAACTCATATAAATAGTTGTTTATTCAAAATGATTCTCCATCTATTTGCTTAGAAAATCACCTATTTCTTCCTCTTTGCAGAAAAGAGAATAACAGTCCTAAAAATTTCTGTTCATTGACCTAAGGAGCTGATATACTATTTAAATAGTCACATGATCTTCCAGATAAACCACTGAGGGCAGTGGTAGATCGACTGGTTAAGTGTGCAACTCTTGGTTTTGGCTTAGGTCATGCTCTCAGGATCCTGGGTTCAAGGCTTGCATAGGGCTTGGCTTGAGATTGTCTCTCCTTTTGCCTCTCCCCCTATTCATGCTCGCTCTCTCTCTCTCTCTCTCAATTAAATAAATAAATCTTAAAAAGGAAAAAAAAAAAAGCACTGCATGTGCCCTGCAGTTTTTTCTCACAAGCCTGATGCTGAGTGGTAATTCTCTGGAGGCTTAAACAGCGAGTGTCCCCCAAGCAAGCTGAGTCATACCCAAGGGTGGGTGGCTGGGGTACATCTTTTGCAGTCTATCAAATAACAGATTTTGAATGATTTCCCAGAAATATAAAATCAAGCGATTTAACATACAAACATCTCAAGTAAGACCTTTTCTTAAAAATCAGAATTTGTACCAACTCTTGGCAATCTGTGGTAATGAGGGGTGGTCAGACAGGTGCCCATCCCAGGACTGCATGCCCTGTCAGGTGCATGCCCCCTGGACATGAGTCTGTAACACCTGCAGAGGGAGGTCTGCGTGGATTCTTCAGGCCCTTAGGACATTAATCTACCCTCTGCTATAGGTGTGCTCAGAAGTACGATACCTTTTAATATATGTAAAATGCTGAGAATAACACTCACATGGTAAACTCTTAAAAGGTATTAGTCATTATTATTACCATATCATTTTCTCTCTCTATCCTCCATATCTTGTACCCTTCCTTTTTATATTTCTCTTCTAAGATTAGAAAATAACTGGGGTCCTGGCTTGTGTGTTAAACATAAACACATATGTTTGCATACACATACGCACGCGCAGAATAGGACTTGCTTGGGAGGGTTTGGGTTGTTTATTCATCCCAATCTATTTTAGCTGAGGGGCAAAAAACAGCTCAGCTCTCACGCCAGCCCATCTGTGTTTCCTTTCCGAACCTATACCTCGTGTACTTTAAACCACTTTTCTAGGATGACTCTTATTTTAAAACTTCAGACATTTACTGGGACAAGTAACCTAGATTCACCACTGTCCTAACAAGAGGAGCTGAGCTTATGGAAATGTGCCATAAGACAAATGCTGCCTTCCGTATTCTGGCAAAACAACACACAATGGAGACAAAAACATGCTCCAAAAAGATGTCGATACATCTTATTATAGTCATCCTGCACTAGCGTGGGATGAAAATGATTAAATTCATAGCTCCAATAAACAACGCACAAATTACTTCTTGAAGGGAGCAGCATAATAACACCTGGAGCGTAAAAAAATGAAATGAAGTTTAATTAAGTGTTGCCCAGTGAAATCCTTCTGGAAAAGCTCAGTGGAGGAGAAAAACACAAGTACAGCCTGTCCAGGAAGGGGGGGACACACTGTCAGGTATAAAAGAACTTGCCGCCAAAAAGTGTGTATTTATTACATATAATCCATACTATAATACATGTATAATAACATTCTATGCTACAGAACACTCATAGATATTCATTCACCTAACTAACCACCAATCAATCTTCTCTTTGTATCTCCCATAAAATACTGATTTGTCTTTTTATGTTTTAATAACACTACTATTTTCATAGAGAAGAGTTCAAACCTCAAAGGGAACTAGTATATCTTTTTTAGTTAGTATGAATAAATATAAGTACCTTTAAGCACATCTGGTGTTTAATCAATCAGCATGAAAAAGTCAATGATTTTAAGAACAGGAACCAGGTGAAAATTTGTACCTTCAACTGGAACATGTTGAGTTAAGGAAGAAAAATGAGACAAAGCAAAATCCAATTTTTAGACTGAATATGAAGACACATGCTTAAAGGTTAGTTTTTGAATATATTTTTAGGTCTCCCTTGGCCAAAATATGAAAAATGTAGTCTCTAGGTCTAAAACAGCCTGTGAGCTCTCATCTTCAATGCTCAAACCTTCAAAAAAAAAAAAGGATGTGTCAATATCAATATACACAGGCTGATCCCCTGCTTCCCTGTGACCCTGAACACAATGTGTTAACTTTCCTGAGTTTCACCGTATAGGGGAGCCGCTCAGTGTAAGTTGCAAAAATCATCTGTTAGAGAGAACAAGACTTTCTCTCTCATTTATGATATTTCAAACATTTTAGATTAAGTTAAGGAGTAATTTGAAGTGAAATTTTCAGTTAATATCTTAAATGGGTGAACTAAAGATGTAAATGGCTATGATTTATTTAGCACATACCATAATTATGATACTCATGATGGGAAATACATGACAAAGACTAGTACTAGTACTACTGACTAGTGCCAAGCCATATATATATAACTAAATAAGGTAATAAATATATATAATATATAATATAGGCTATACAACTGTATACATGAGATTGATAATATTTTCATTTACTGATGAGGACACTGAGACACTCACAGGTTATGTAAATTTGCCTGATGTCACTTTACTAAAAGGTGGCTGAGCCGGAATTTGACAAGATGCAGTCCACCTCCAGATTTTCTTTTCTTAACTGTTTGCCAAGAATCATGATAGGACCTGGTAATGGTTCATTTTCTGTATCACTTTAACTGGGCCATGGGGCACCCAGATACTTGCTTGAACATTGTTCTGTATGAGTCTGTGGAGGGACTTTTCAGATGCGATTAACATTTGAATTGGAAGACAGTAAAGTACATTTACCTCTCCAATATGGGTGGGCCTAGTCCAATCAGTTAAAGGTCTGGAAAAAAACAAAAAGCTGAATAAGAGAGAATTCACTCTGTCTTTGGGCTAAGACACCAGTCTTCTCTGGCCTTTGGATCTGGTCCCAGAACTAACACCATTTGTTCTCCTGGTTCCCAGGATTTTGAACTCATACTGGAATTACATATGCTGTCACCTCTACCGGGTGTCCAGCTTGCCAGCTCCGCATCTCGGGACTTCTCAGCCTCCGTAACACAGACATCTCCATAGCGAACCGCACACCTTGAAACCCCAGTACAACTCCCTCCTGATGGAAAAGAGTAAGTAGACTTTTTAAAAAGATTATAAAATATAACCAGACTTTAACAAATTAATAAATTATATAACCTCTGAAACTAAAGACTTCAGACTATCCCTTTGTACTATATTACAACTTAAATCAGTGATAGATAAATCAACCACCTTTGGCACTTCTCATCATTGTTCAGAAATCTCACCATTTCCACTTTGATTGCTGGTCCCTTCTATCTCCCTCGAAGCTAAGAGGTCATACAAAAACTTCATTAGAAATACTTAAGGCTTTTAGACGAGCTCTCAGGCTACTGTGGTTATCCTACAGTGAGCAGTAACGGATATCGGGCATCCCTTCACATACACACACAAAATAGTTATTTCTGATAACAATCAAAAGCTATAACAACAACAAAAAACCCTCTTCTAACATTCTATGTCATTATAATAGTTGCCTTTGACAACTAAATACCAAGTAATCAAAACAAATGTTAATTAGTAGCCTGCACTTGCTATTCATAGAGACAGGCCATCATCTGTTAATTATCAGACCAATAACAGAGTATTGATCACAATTTGTCAACTTGGAAATAATTAAAACCAGCTAAAGGGAGTAGAATCTTTCAGTAAACAATAGGCTTTCATTTCAGAAACGCTTAGCCAGCTCTTCTATTGTACATTATTCATCAATAAGTGCTTTTCACATAATTGTCTCTCCCTTGATTGTGGTTTTTAAAACAAAAATTATGTGGTTTAGTGAGAACATATTAGGCACATATATCATTTTGGCACTCGCTATCAAGTCATGATGGACTGAAGAGAGCCAATGCCTAGCACAAGTCATAAAGTCAGTTTTTCCTATGTGTTTTATACTTAGAAATGCTGTTAGTGAAATTTTTCATCCATTTAAAAAAAAAACAAAAACCTTCCTGTGTGCCAACTACGTGCTTTCTTGATATGGATTTAATTATTCAGAAATATGCGTTTATATTCTAAGTCTTAATATTTGGTGGAAACATACAAAGAGCAGCGGTCTTCACAGGAAGAGACAAAATCCTTTATTTGCTTTCTCTTATAGATCCTCAGCCAATGTAAAGTTAGTTTTAATCTAAAGGAAAAAAAGAGGTGCTGCTGGAAGTGTCTTGAAGCACAGTCCTTAACATACTTCCAAAACTTTTGTACTAATTTTTCAAGAAAATGCAACCTGTAAGGGCTAAGACCACTTAAAACCTGGATTTATGGCCAAATCCTCTCTGACCCAAATCAGCTACTAGACCTGTCAGAGTTCTCCAGTTATCCCAATATGAATTATTTTCTGTCATATGGAAACATGTAATCAGAGGGAAAAAATTAAGTTTTCTTTGTAAATGAGAGTTAAGATGGAAATACCTATTTTTGCTTAATTTCTGGTTTCATCACAAGGGATCAGTTCAATATGGCTTCACAAAGATTTTGAGGAACTAAAAACTAATTTAAGTTGCTGCTCGTTAATATCCTCTAAGAGAACGAATGGTCCTTTTCAAGCTATGGGGCCAGGCCAAGTGTTTTAACTCTGCAAAATTTCAGTGGCTCACTTTACAATTGGCTTTTAAACAGGGATTCTGTGATAACCACAGGTGCCCATTTTCTGCCTGAAGAATTTCCATTTTAGATCCCAGAAAAACATGAATCATAATGGAAATTCTGACATAACATTAACTATAGCAATCCAGGGATGAGGGAGGAGAGAATAAAACAATTATAATGGCTATCAAAGTTTTACCTGGAGAATCGGGTGGTTAAGTGGATAACCTCTTGACTTTTTACCCCTGAGACTAGTTGGATTCAAGTCTTGACTGGAGTGACTAAAAGGTCATTCTGACCACTGATGTGAGAAAGGCCCAAAGTGAAATTGGAATGGTCTCAGTCCAGTTGATTCGGGGCTGGATTTCCAAATCACAAAAGCAGATGAACAGTCTCTGAGAAGATATACACAAAACTCAAGCTTCCAGAAACAAGAAAAGGGTAAAAAACACAAGCTAATATTATTGAGCTGTGGCTCACACAAATACAGTGCCCAAGGAAAATCTCATTGCAAAACATACATACATTACTAACAGCAAAGCCTTGGGCTATTGAATCATTGACATCCTTTCAAACTCTATATTGTCATTAACGCTTTTGTCGTGATGTGCTAAATGCTAATCCAGGAAAATGGTAAATTCATTGAACTATTTAACCAGAAAATATTTTCCATTTCCATGCATTACATTTCAGTTATAAAAGAAATAAAATCTAGAAATATCAAAATGTCGGCAGCCTGCTAGATCTAACTATGAATGAAATGGAATCAGCTGATATCCAAAGAAATATACAAAAGCTTCCAGGAATGCTGAAGGCCTTTCTTAACTGAAGGAGTTAATAGACATAGCATGCATGTTTCAAGAAAAATACCCTGTTAAATTACAAATTACAACCAGCTCTCAGCCCCATGTTTCGTTGAGAGTGAATAATTCATTTGTACCTTAAATTCTTTCTCTATATCTGATTTAAAAGACTGTTTCTAACAACAGGTGCTTATCCATATAAATTACTCTCCTGATTCTGTTGGAGAATGGCTGATTATAAGCAGAAGAGAAGAGAAAGATGTCACGGTGCTCGTGTCAGACCCAGATATCCTCCAACAAGATTCCAAAAACAAATACCCAGGCCCGAAATATTACAGCAAAGAAAACAAGACCCATTCCCATTCCAACAAAAATAAATCTGAAACTCAGTTGAATAATATTATATTCATTTTTCATAGTGAATTACATGCAACGTCCCTGCCTCATCATTTTTAACTATTTGAGGAGACCAAGCTTTCACCTGGACACAGTTTTAGTATTTATTATGGACTTCCTGCAAACTTCATAAAGTGACAGCAATTAGACCAATAGTTCCCATTTTCTGCAGATGCTATTATCAGTCTCCCCTATTTCAACTTCCTTTTTGATTGAATTCGATTAAACAATTACCAGCAAACCTAAAACTCTAACTCATAGCAGTAATATATGAGAGAAACAGCAAATCTGGTTGGCATGCCTTGTACATGAGGAAGATTTTCAAGTATTGCTCCTTTCAAGATGCCTGATTAGGAGTCTGTGATTGCAACCACTAATTCTTTTCTCAAGGGTCACACAATTGTTCAGATGGCCTAGAAATTGCAATTATGACGCAAAATAAGGGATGCTGGCTGATGGTCCTTTCTCTGAAATCCAATCCACTTTTAAAATACACTGCATTCCAATAATTGCTTTTCATCAGTACTCTATTTAGTAGTAACGTTTTATAATTTTGCATTTTCATTGAAAAATCACATTAGTCCATAAGCATTGGGTTTGTATGAGTTTCCAATGCATCAAAAGTCTTATTTTCCAGTTTCAGATCTCAGAATTTCCACCTTTCAGAAATACTGCAGTCGATCTGTCTCTCTTGCAGCCACATGTCAACTCGTGAGTGTGAACATACATAGGTCTTGCTTCTTAATATGTCACTGACATAATTATCTCTGACAGTCCTTTGCTCCACAAACACCAAAAGCGAACGAATGACAAGAAGCTGCTCCAAATTGTACCAGTTGCTATATTGTTGGAACCAAAAATAATGAAGGAAAGAATGAATGGTCCTGCATTCAGGATACATTTTTGTAGTAAGTGAAGGAGTGAAAGAGAGAGTCAGGTATTAAATAGTTGTTCTAAGTGGATGATTCACAGGATGCCTGGGTGGCTAAGTGGGTTAAGGTTCAATTCTTGATTTTGGCTCAGGTCATGATCTCAGGGTTGTGAGACTGAGCCCCGCATTAGCTCTGCACTGAGCGTGGAGTCTACTTGTCCCTCTCCCACTGCTCCCCCACCCCCACTCTCTCTCTCATCTAAATAAATAAAATTAAAAAAAAAGTCAATGTGGATGATTCATGGGGTAACTGGCAAATGGAGAGAGTGTGTTTTGAGAGACAGAGAAGGTACAGCGTATGGAGAACTGAGAATAAAGGAAACAGTTTTTGACGTTTATCAATGCCAATGTCTATTTGGCAGCCTTTTTTCGCTAAGCTAATAAAAACAGAATGCAGTTTTTTCGTTTTTTGTTTTTCCCCCCATCACAGCTGCTCACAAACATGGGTTAATAGATCCTAATGGGTACAGTATCATTTTTACAAATATGAATTTTACAAATTTTACTAATTTTACAAATACTGACCTTCTAAGAATTCCTGTGTTCTATGACCTCCTGATCATCAGGGTCCATACTATATATGCCTGTCTTCATAAAAACATTATTTTAAACAGAGACTTTGAGTGGGGAGATGATATAGAGTTTGGGTACTGGGGTCAAATGTCTGGCTTCCAATCTGGTTTACCACTGGCCAGCCTTGTGAGTGTAGGGCAAGTTACTTTCTTTCGGTGCCTCAGTCTCTTTATCTGTAAAATGGGAATAAAAACAACCTCTCCCCCATACAGTGGTTATAAGGATTGAAAGCACTACCTAAGTGTTCAGAAGAGCCATACCTGCTACATGGTAGAGACGCAATATTTACCTGTCATTATTATTACCATTGCTATTATTCTAGAAAGGCAGCACACACTTAGTAAAAATCAATATGAATTCATAAAATAGCATACATAAACAAAAACCTAATTTTTTTCCTTTTTCTTTTTGGTGAAATTGCTTGAAAACATTGTTGTCACTGCCGCATGTTTGCTCCCCACACGTTCTCTCGAACCCGCTCCACTCAGGCTTCCCAATCACGCCCCTTAAAACTGCCCAACAAAGCCACCAGTGGCACGCAGTGGCTTAGCTGCCACTGTGATCACCAACTTCCCAGCCCCACCGCCCACCCTGCCCTGCCCTTAAAACTCTTGCTTCCCCTGCTTCCAGCTCAACACGTGTCTGGTGCGCTCTGGTCTCTCCTGACACCCTCACCCGACCACCTTCTTTTTGGTTCTGTTTCACCTGCCAGTGGAATGAACCAGACTGCTTCTCCACACTCACGTGTCAGTGACTTACTAAGCTCCTGCCTTAGGAGCCCTAGGAGTAACTGGAAGAATAAGACACTGTAATTGTTCTTAGAGGGAAAACAAGAACAATGAGCTTCGGGACGATGGGCGTGTAATGGAGACACACTCAGAACTGTACGAGCAACTAAGAAGAGCTTTATTTAGAAATAAATCTGCTAGGCATGGGGGGGTCGTGCAGGAGTGACTTCCAGGATGGGGATAGTTTATGCTGGCTCTCAGGGGTGCTCTGGAGCTTGCCGAACGAATTAGTCAAGGAAAGGCCTTCTGGACAAAGGGAAAAGCCTGTGCAAGGCATGACGTGTTTAGGAAGTGGAAATAGTTCCCTCTCATTGGAACAAAAGCCATGAGAGGGCAAGCAGAGGGAAATGAAGCTTAACCAGCGGACAGGGAACAGGTTATAGGGAATGAAGTTTTTAAGTGACATGAACCATTCTGAATTTTAGAAATGCCACTTTGCCATTATGTCAAGAAAAGTTTGGAGAGGGACGCCTGGGTGGTTTGTTTGTCTACCTTCCGCTCAGGTCATGATGCCAGGGTCCTGGGATTAATCCAGCGTGGGGCTCCCTGCTCAGCAGGGAGTCTGCTTCTCCCTCTGCCTGCTGCTCCCCCTGATTGTGTTCTCATTCTCTTACAAATAAATAAATAAAATCTTCAAGAAAGAAGGAAGGAAGGAAGGAAGGAAGGAAGGAAGGAAGGAAGGAAGGAAGGCAGGCAGGCAGTCAGGCAAGAAGGAAGGAAGGGGTGAGGGAAGGAAAGAAAAGTTTGGAGAGCAGTGAGGCTGGGGTTAATGAGACCAATTCTAGGTTTTTTGTTGTTTTTTTTTTTTAAAGATTTTATTTATTTGATATAGAGAAACGCAGCCAGAGAGGGAACACAAGCAGCGGGAGTGAGAGAGGGAGAAGCAGGCTTCCCGCCAAGCAGGGAGCCCGATGTCGGGCTCGACCCCGGGTCTCCGGGATCATGACCTGAGCCATCGGCAGTCGCTTAACCAACTGAGCCACCCAGGCGCCCGGAGACTGATTCTAGGCTTTTTAAAGAAATCTAAGTAATATGAGATGACAGGAGAAGTTTTCAACTTAGTCCTAAATATGAAATAACAATACTAATACCACAGAACTCTCATCTAGGGACTGAGAGAAGCTATCAATTAAAATCCTCAGACCGCTCCATGCTCCGCCTACAGCTATGATTCCATTTTACAGTTCAAGGCTCCGAGGTGAGAGCAGGTTAGTGATGTGTCCAAGCTGACAAAGCTCTGCACTCCAGAGTCAGGACTCCAACCCTGGTTGTCACACTGCAAAGTCCTTGCTCTTCCCCACCACACCATGCAAAAGTGGGAGAGGTCTGAGTGCCCAGAGTTGAGAAGCAGCAGTGCGAGGTTCAGAGGCACAGACTTGCAAAGTAAACAAGCCGGGTCTCAGGGCTTCCTCTGATCCTCGTCCGAAACAGTGGGACCTGATCTTACCGAGCCTCCATTTAAACTTAAAATCTTAAGAATTCTTAAAATGGATTTTTGCAGGATCTTCCCCAGGAGTAAAATAAGGAATGTAAACTAGGTGCACCGTATCTCACACAAAGAAAGCACATATGTAATTGGTATTTCTGGATGCTATGATGATTCATGCCTGGCATTCTCCATCTAGGTACTGTTCACCAAGGCAGGAGAAATAAGTGAAGACATAGGAGGAGTAGGGGTGCACAGTACTTAGGGGACAGAGGATGGTAATTTGGGGATATTTTCTATTCATGAAAAGCATTTTCAAGGCAGGAACTAGATTAGATTTCTTTCATTTCTGGCAGTTTCAGGCAAATATTAGTTTCTCAAACATGTGTAGTAGGGTTATAAATTTTATTCATAATTCAATATGAATACACAGGGGAACAGAAGTAATTCCTTTATTTTATCTTTAGCTGACCTGTTTCCCTCCTGAGCTCCCCTCCACAGGTTAATAGTGAAAAACATTCAATATTGCTATCCAGTATAAAGCTTAGTTGGATCCAGTAATTTGAATCCAGTAATTTGAATAATGCTTTCAGGTAATGCCGAGTCTCTTTTCTAAAAGAATAATCTCTGCCTTTCTCATTGTTTCCCTGTTCCTCCTGCCTCCCTTATTTCTTTCCCTAAAATAGCACGCAGGTGTAAGCTTCAAGTCAGGATAAGCCCACTCAACATAAGGCTGCCAGGAAGCAAGCGCCAAGACAATATTCAATATTCTCCAAGGCACTCCTTCTAAAGATAGGTCTGCTCATGTCCTGCAAGGCTGTTGTTCCTTTTCCCCACAGAGTCTGAGGATTCAGAACTTCTTTGTCCATCCCTGACTACTTTGTATGTTGGGATATGACTGCCATATTGGTTAGCCTTCAAGGCCTGAAGAGAAGTAAAGAATCTCCCCCCAAAGACTTAATAATGCATTCCTTATTAAAGTTTAAACAACTATGGATGTTACATGTAGCAAAGGGGAATGTAAAGGTCTGTCAAATTCAGTTATATAACATTTATCATACAAACTTGGAAGTAACTTATCTTTGGAATAAAGAAGAATAAAATCTTAAAATGGAAAATAAATGGAAAGTGATCAAGTCATACCTAATCAATAAAAAAAAGACTATTTGAGGGTTCTAACGTGACTTCCATGTATGTTGCAAACTGTTCTGCAAGAAAATTACATATAACTAGTTCTTTTCTTGTGGCAGAGCTATGTGCATGCTTGTCTGAAATTAGCAATAAACTTTAAATCACGCAAACTCTTGGGTTTGGGTCTGACATTTATAGGATATGGGAAGTCTTTAAGAAATACTTTATTTCTAAGTCAATATCCTGCTTGGTAGTTTCATCTTTTGAAGATGAAAATTGATTTTTCACAATGCTGCAAATAGGCCATTCCCCTCTCCAGAAAAACAGGCAAAACCCCAACCAACCAGCCCCGGGCTGCCGCGTGATCCACCACTTCGGTGTGAGCTCTCTGGGACCCTAGTATAAGGTGAGTTTTCCAATGTTGCATATTTTTAAATGGCTTTTTAAAAGACCATTAAATAGTAATTTTGTTATAAGCTGTCATAGTTATTTTACCTGAATTTTTATTTCAGGCAGCAAGGAAAAAGAATTGGCTCAGATACATCTTAAAAATAACAGACTGTGTTTGTGACATGCTCATTTGTCTATGAGGACTAAAGGATTAAGAGACATTGGGTCAAGTTTGTAATCTACTGCTATTTAATTGATGAGCTCTCCCCTCAAAAAAGAAAAAAAGAAAATCAAAACAGAGGAATAAGAAACATTTTTCTATACCATTTCACTCTCATTAGAAGAACTGAGGAGATATGGCAAGGGGAAATGCTGGGATATTTCCCACAATATGATATTTGGTGTTTTTGAATGAGATGAAATGTGGCTCAATATCATTTAAGGAATGTCTCCTCTGTCCCCAACCTCATGCTGACGTTGGGCACTTACATGATTATACCAGGGATGTTCCACTTCTACTTAAAAAGTAGCCACACATACAAATTACTCTCTCCTTAACAATGGGGAAAAAAAAAGGACAAATGATCTATAAAATCATGACTTTTCCAGAGCCCATTGGAAAGCTGAAGTCACAAGGCAACCAAATGAACTGAATATCAAAGAAGGACAAATTCTTCCAAATACAGGACACAAAAAGTGTTCTGTCATTGGCCAGGTGTGGGGAAATCTGGTAAGACAAAGGTAGCTTTGATTCCATATATTTTTAAGGACCAAGTATGCATTAGCATGGGGGTTTAGAATAACTGGGAGCCCTGACATGAGAAGGACCCACACCCTCTTCCAAGTCTCTAGTGTGTGACCATGAGCACGACTGAGGGCAGGACTGAAGAACAAGAGCAGCGACACAAGGGTTGGGAAGTCGCTGAAGGCCACATGGGACAACACAAAACTCCAATCATTTCCTCAGACCATTCTCTTAAATGAAGCAAAATCTCTAAGCTACAAGGGCCAAGGGAGTCAGAAAATCTTGTCCCATAGAAGAGTCAGGATTCCAATGCTTATGGGGAAGAAATAGAAGCCAAAACCCCCTGTTCCCAGAGGAGGGGATACAGGGAACTTGCTCAGGCCCTAAATCTTGCACTGACACCAAGCAACCATCTGTTACTGGTAGAAAAGGAGAAGAAAACTCTCCTATCCATTGCCTTGATAAGGGGACAGGCATGGGAGGAGGGACAGCGATGCTGAGAAACCCTTACTCTCAAGGTTCAGGTTCACAGAACCTTGCTGAGAATGAAGATGGGCCATAAGAACTGAGGGCCCCGTGCACCATACCTCCAACTCCGACCCCACCCCAATACTACTGGCCCCACCATAAGTCTAGGACTTGGCAAAAAGCAATTACAGTCTACTGCTGCAGGAAGGACCACAATGGCCCAGGTATGTGGGAGCTGCTGTAGTCTGAGGTTGGAGCAGGAACATTAACAAACTTCCTTCAGCACTGCAGGGTCTATGTTAAGCACAAGATAAAAGCAGCCCACTGTTGGAGGAATCTGAAGCCCATGGTGTGCTCAAGGTTAACTACAGCAACAAAGACACCCAAACCAACCCAATTACAGGCTAGACTGACTCAACCACAGTGATGAGGAAAACATCTTTTGTTTTTCTGAGTTACTACCTAGGCATTTTATGATATGATAACCCTGCTCAAACCCAGAGTCTGGACATTTCAATAAGACTTGATATTATGATATCTACCCAAGTTCCCACTTTAGTTTTTCTGGGGCAACTTTTAAAATAGCCATTTGAAGTTAAGCCTACAAAAATTTAGCGACCTCCACCTTAACTACCTTTTAAGTAATAGTTGCTTTTACTCTGCTCTCTACCTCCTGCTTATCCACAGCCTGGGACAGAGGACTGACTTTCTTCTGTCTAACTGCATACTCAGCTCCCATGTCTGGAATCTGTAAGTAACAAATCTTGTGAACTCACTCTCTTCATGGGTGTACTGAAACTGTGATTTTAATCAAAATGAGCCTCCCCAAAGTGGAGCTTGGATGTTGAGGGAACTACTTGCTGACCTCTGGTGGGTGGCTTGTGCCTCCTCATTCAGCTGGTCATAATCTGCATATTCTTAATTTAACACACTAGCTCCAGCTTCTCAACACAACCACCCATAATAATGGCTTGACAGAGCAAGAGGTGGGTCCATTTCTGGATGTTACACTACTCAGTCTTTTTTGGTCTTCCAATCCAGTGTCTGGCATTCAATCAAAAATAACAAGGTACATCAGAAAGCAAGAAACAAGGATGATTAAAGAAGTCTTTGTCCTTAATAAATTCCTGCTTAGGGGATATTATTAGCCAAGAGCTAAAATGGATTATCACAAAGTACTATATTAGAAATATTTCCAAGTGTATTGTTAGAAGTGAAACACATATAGGAAAATGAGTAATTATTTCTGCCTAGGGGGAGGTGCCAGGGAAAGCAAATAAGAGACATTAAGTGAAAGTTTGTCATGAGGACAGAAGGAATGAGGCTTTCAGTAGAGAAATGGCTGTGTAAAGGTAGGAATGAAGGAAGAGGACATGAAATATTGGCAATTTCACAGTTAGGCCAATCCAGCCTTAGGGGAAAACAGTTCTCATATTGTTTGCTGCTTTTCTTCTGGTGTCTATGGATGTACATTAGTATACAATGCTAATTGTTTTCTCAGTGCGGATATTTCTTAAAAAATTAAAGATAGAGCTACCCTATGACCCTGCAATTGCACTACTGGGCATTTACCCCAAAGATACGGATGTAGTGAAAAGAAGGGCCATATGTACCCCCATGTTCATCGCAGCAATGGCCACAATCGCCAAACTGTGGAAAGAGCCAAGGTGCCCATCAACAGATGAATGGATAAAGAAGATGTGGTACATATATACAATGGAATACTATGCCTCCATCAGAAAGGATGAATATCCAACTTTTGTAGCAACATGGACTGAATTGGAAGAGATTATGCTGAGTGAAATAAGCCAAGTAGAGAAAGTCAAGTATCACA